>JALIZH010012210.1:0-59242 GCA_030522465.1 Rhipicephalus appendiculatus
CTCTCCTGCTTTGTGTTCATCCACAGATAAATAGTTAATAAAATAAATTGTCATGAACTCGGTGCGCTTTAATATAGGTTTTGTAGAGCAGATAAATTATCAAGGCGAAAGCCTTAGATGCCTGATCAAACAGCAAATGTGACCGTCGGTGGTGACCGTCCCGCAGAGTCGGGGACGAGTGATGCGAAAATCATCATGTGATGACGTCCCGATATGACGTCATCAAGACATCACAGATCGCAAAAAATTTGTGACGTCATCATGACGTCACAAATTATGGCGTGACATCATGTGACGTAACGTCACACGATCACGTTGTAGCGCCCTCCTTTGGGCGGCGAACCAAACTGGAGAGAGCGCAACCTCAAGCCGCTTGGCAGTGGCACCTGAAGCTATGGCTCGTGTTCCCTGCTCCCTAGTACATCTACTGAGAAGAAAAAAAAAGATGGTTTTCGCCTTCGAGTCGTCTTAGGTGAATGCACAAGGAACCGTGTGAGTTTTAACGTGGGTGTAGAGCGAAAATGACGAAGTACACTTGGACGGACCAGCGAGAGGTCCTTCACTCTCTTTTAATATTGGGACAACAACTAGCCTAAATACTACACCACTAAACAGAGGTCTGGCCAGACGCAGAGTAAATGTAGAACATTCCAGCCAACAAGTCAGTAGGAACACAAAACATTCCATCAGTCTTTCCTTGAAGCCGCAGGCCGAATTCGATTAGTAGAGTAAACATAATACCAGGCTAATTTTAGATAATCAAATGTGGTTGAAGAAACAACCCAGCTTCATTTTGTTGGGAATATCTGTCTTTGTCAATTGCACACGACAACGCGAGCTGCGCATCAGAATCAGATACTTGCGCGTAGCATCAACATAGATGGCGGGCAATGTGTGCAGTGTGCTATTCAGTCGTTCGCCAACATGCGTGCAACTTTTTCACTTTCTATTTGCAGGTGCGCTGCGCGCTGCATTGCGGTTCTTCAAGGTGCACCAGCTTGCTGGTGGGGGAAGACGCCCTCGCGCAACGACTGACAGGACTGAAAAGATTGGAAATGGAGTACTTTATCTTGAAATAATAAAAAGAATGGCTACTTTACCAGCCAAAACAAAGGTTCAGAAGATTCCAGACATTAGCCATGGAGCCAACCAGATATTTTTGTCGCCAGACGGGTTCGTAAAGTAGCCAAATCGGCGTAAAGTATACTCCAGCGGCAACCTTGCGGGAGTACTTTGGAATATGTCCCACGCCGTTCTTTCACACATTTTTTGGAACTGCTTCGACGTCCTACTGGTGAGAGATACTGATTATAGGAATTAGTTGGGACGATTTCGATGGGCAAAGCATTATTCTTTGTTGCTTGTTTGCTGTTGTATGCCCTACCATCGACAAAGCGTGAGGGCATAACATAACAAATAAATCAACAAAAATCGATAAAATATAAAGTTGGGTGAGTTGGTGTTGGTTCATGATAACTGTGGGGGGGGGGGGGGGGGGGGGGGAATACACAGCACACAAGAAAAAGGAGGACGCACTTACTAGTCCATTGCTCTGCCTGCACATGTGCACCGCGGCTTCGTGAGATTAAGATTCTTGGTAGAAGTACTGATACCTTGGGAAGAGATTTGCTGGAAGCTTATCACATTAGGAGGGAGACGAAACGCGTATCTGTTTATTCACAAAAAAGTACAGTCTTTTTGATCTGATGCTTTATTACCGACGCAGCAGCAACACTCATGCGCTTAAGGGGCTACTGTCGGCGGTCTTTTCCGAAATAAAGTCAGTTGAAGTTCGGCGCTTGCCCTGTGCACTCTTTCTTCTCTTTTACTCTGAGTTCTTTCGCGGTCTACTCGTGCGCTAAAAATATGTCGCGCGTTGTACACCACCAACTCGTACAACAGGAAGTTTTAGTGGAGTCTCTACCATTAGCTCCGCCTATAGTGCTGTTTACAAATGCCTAGAATAAAAAGTGACTAGAGCGCTGTGTACTTGCTTTACATACATTATCGTTACATAGAACATGCAAACTGTGAAGCATAGATTACCTAGATATGTAACTATAGGCGAACGCTTTGTAAAATAAATCCCAATTTATCGTCGCAATGGAATAAAAATTCATTGTGCAGTTCGTAAATACGGCAGAGAAACATTGCCGATAACAAGGCGTATGTCAGTAGATCTTGTGAAATTCTCGCAGGCTCACAGACTGTTGTGCAATGACGATAAAGTATGTTGTTGGAACGCTGAACAAAATGTTCGCATATTAATCAACATATTCGTTCATTAACGTGTGCAAACAATTTATTCGAGCGACGTGACAGATGTACCATTTGCGGGATGTTCACAGAGGAACGCTTCGAACAACTCGTCTCATTAGTGGGCGTTCGGTCGAAACAACTCATAACAACAAGTGATCTGCAAGCCAAGAACATCATGTTGTCTTCAACCGCCCAGAATAAACACCGAATAAGCTCTTCTGGCACATCATATCTGCTCCGCCACGCTCTTCAAACTCTCCCAAAGGCGCGGCTACAGAAGCGCCCGCTTGCGGCGCGAAAGCCGACCATCCTCCTTGCACATTTGACCATCCTCCTTGCACATTTACGTGTGATCGGGTGCTCACACGACAAGTTGTAGGCTCCACTCTGCAAGCAGCCGTGACATGGTTCAGAACCAAGATTATGAGAGGAGCCTGTATTTTATATTACCTCTTCCTCTCCGAGCCAAGCGCCCTCCTACATGTCAGGTCAACCGTAAACGGTAGTCTGATGATAGGACGCCGAAGGCGAGGCGTTGACAAAAGCATTTTTCTAAAAAATTTTTACACTGTTCCTAACTTAACATCGGCCATACTGTGAGTCAATGCCATGAGGTCGGGGGGACGTGCTCGCATTTTTTAAAGCACGCAGGGCTTCTCTAGCGATTCGTACACACTTCCACATTTCATGGCGCTTATCTTGCCCGACATTCTTAGTCGCTGACGCCTTCGATGCCAACTAACCGTTGGAGTGCTATCTCGCACAATCATACCTATTCTTGTTCGTCTTAGCATAAAGCGAGCTCATCGAATGGAGGAAAGGCTGCCTCGTGCGTCGGCGCTAATCACACGTATTTGTTTCCATGCTGTCGCAACAGGCGACATAAAGGTGGGGCACTATTTAAGGGTCACCCTGAGAAAGTCCGCTTTTACCGAAATTCGTTTTGCCACCATTTACCGTAGCAGTTTCGAAAACTATAATTGTAAGGGTGAGACCATCCCACGGCTTATCGCCTAGGGGTGCGTCTGGGGGGGGAGCGTGGGAGAGTGATGGTTACTTTTGTGTTCAGAAGCGACACGACGTGGCTTTCAGAGGCGCTGTATAAATGCAACATTGCGTAGCTCGCCCAAAATCACTGCTATTACAGCTGCTGAACAGGCGCATCTGGGAACCACAAAAAGGGCTGGACACACAATGCTCGCAGTTTCCGTGACCCCAAGATGTGCTGTAGGCAACGCGAGACCACTTATAAAACTGGAGTCGCCATTACGTTGTCCCCGCATCGTGGCCTGTTCCTGAATGCTTCGTATATGATAGCTGCGCGAAATCCCCTTGTTTTCATTGCAGCAGTAAAATATAGTGGAGGCGTGTGGATCTGTTTGTTTGTTGGTGTTTGAGTATGTGTATGCTTTTTTTCGTACAGGCTGTACGCGTTTTTGTCTACGCTTTTGTTTCCGTATGGGTGTTCTTTCATGTATGCTAGGCTGTGTAGATGTCGTGAAGCAGCAGCCATGCCTCTTCTGCATTCATCATGAAAGGCGAGATTTAAATGGTAGGTTTGCAGAGCTGCGGAAGATTAAATAGCTCTCTCCCTCGTCACAGGCGTAATAGTTTTGCCACCTCTTTCCAAGCATATACTTGAGTACAGTGAGCGCGTAGATGGCACGTCTTGCTGGAGAATGAACAAGTTTTATACGTGCCCGGTGAAGATGCAGACGCTAATGCACCAGGCACATTTGTAAAAGCGACCGAGAAGCCCGGGTATGTGTTACACTGGAAGAACGCGGGCTACTTAAAAACATCTCGGGTGTCACCGGGTTGTCATCTCCCTGCGGCCTGCTCGTTAGCCGTGTTATTACGCTGCTTTGTTATTGTGCTGCCGGAGGGAACCCCATTAGAATCACTAAGTGCGGCTGCGGATGCGGAAGAGGCCTCCTTGTCTTGATGGGGCTTCTAATTTTTGCATTTTTTTAAAACTTGGATTTGCTAACAATCAGCCATATGCAGTCCTGATTTTATTTTTAGTTTCGTGAGTATGCGTCGTCAACACAACAGGCGAGGGCAGTTCCTGTGCTTTGTATGCTCTTGTTTTTGCCATAGCTTTCATATCTGCACGGCCAGCGTGATGATTGAGCAGAAGCTTCCAGGTTTATTTTATGCTGACGATATTGCCTTCATTGCGGACAGTATCGATCATATACAGCGGCTGGCTGATATATACGGAAGGGAAGGTGAAACTCTATGACTAGGATTTAGTGTCACAAAATGTGGATTGATTGTCCAGAAGGAAAGCACGGTTTTTTTTTCAGCTGTATTAGAAAAAAGCTTATTTCTGCTGTTG
The DNA here is from genome assembly GCA_030522465.1 of Rhipicephalus appendiculatus. Lineage (NCBI taxonomy): Eukaryota > Metazoa > Arthropoda > Arachnida > Ixodida > Ixodidae > Rhipicephalus > Rhipicephalus appendiculatus. The sequence goes on from JALIZH010012210.1 coordinate 4,601, forward strand.
CACCTGTGTCTACTATCACTGGCACAGACGATCGGTATACCTAAGCGTACAGAATCACCATACAAATACACTCCTGTGAAATCGACCGCACATCATGCACCGATCAAGTAAGCAACCCAGGAGTGCACACATAACGTTCTAAAAACTTGTGCTTTCTAGAAAGCTCGAAAATTAGCGATTTCTTAGCGCCACCATGTTTGCAGTGGCGCTGCCATCAGGAGCGAGCACTTACGCACACTACGCACCACACGTTTTTACACATTCGCACATCACGAAAATACCCCCCTCGTTTCCGTACACGTTAAATTGTCGCATTTATCGTTATTTCTTCGCGTTCTTTATTTTGCCGACCTTTTCGGAAACACTGAGCCGCTTAAAACAGCAGCGCCCTCATGCGCTCTAGCAGAATAATTACCCAAGCCCTTCTTTCCGGCCGAGAGTCATGTTCCGCGAGCTCCGCATCTCAACTAACTTCATAATCTTAAGCGCGGCACTGAAATGACGAGGGCGGAATAGGGAGTAACACACACACACAAGCGCTAACTTTCAACAACGTTTTATTGGTAACCGGATATCTGATTATATACATGAAAATAAATGATTGTTGAATGTTAGCGCTTGTGTGCGTGTCAACTCCCTGTCCCGTCCTCGTCATTTCAGTACCGCGCTTAACATTATGAACATGTTACAACAACAAGGCCAGAAATCTACCCTTGAAACTAACTTCGTTTAGAATCTAGAAAGCACACGAGAGAGGAGATGCATGCACACTGACACGAAAGGCGCTGCTTTATTTTTTCAGGAACTATGTCTATAGCATGAGCGCAGCGACATTTTGTTGTTCCTGCTTGCGGCTCCTTTCTGCCTGCTGATGTCTCGACAGGGCAGCCATCACGTCACTGCTGAAATGTCCCATTGCCTTTCTTCTCCCCGCCGAGTGAACCTAATGCTATAAGGGCCGCTGGGAGATGGCAAGCAGCCGTGAGACTGGCTGTTTAAAGCGTATGCATTCCAACTCTTGTGGACATCCCGTTTGGTTACGTCGTTAACGAACCTCCATCAATTAACGAACTCTAGATAATTGCACAGAAGGGCCCCCTCAAGAAAACGCACTTGTCTTTTATAAGGGTGGTCCCAAATTGTATTCGATGTTTATCGCCATAATATGTCTGTGAAGGTAATTGTGAAAAAAAAAAGCCCGCTGTCCTTGCATGCTATATTTCTTCCTGCATTTACGGGCAAATGGACAGTGCCATCTACGGCTGCATTTTGGCAACTTCGGCAGATACCCTTCCACCACTTAACCAAAAGAAAGACAGGAGGGAAAAAAAGAGTAAAAGAAAGAAAGAAAGAAATGACCTTACTAATAATACTTTTTGTTTTTTAGCATCATTTCTGATTTGCATCAGCCTCCCACGGGAGTCTCCTTGCTTGTCAATTGGTGCGTGGGCTAAATTTCTTAGCGCTTTGGCATCGCCTTGTTAATAAATCATCCCTCGTTAGCGGCTGGAAACAGACCGATTACCGGGCAGGAACGGCAAGTAATAGCCTAAGGAATAATTACTCCTTCAGCAAGGGGCGGAAAGGACTTGAGCGTGAGATAAGAGGCCTTCGTATTGTAGGTACAAGGATGAGGTGTATAAGCGGCTCGAAAATTGGTAAGGAGTGTATGTAAAAGAAAGTAATGCTCTGAGAAAATCAACAGTGGTTTTGTCAGCAATAAGCGGATATAATTTTATTTTGGTGGGCCGCACCAAGTGTAGCGAAAAAAGGAAATTATTTACGTTTAAAATAATGGAAATTGTATGCAGATCATTTACTGTAATTACGCTGTCTAAATGATATGGACAAATAAAATAATTTTATACGCAGATGTAAGAGCTGGACGTCGTACACGTTAACGACCATCCGACTGCGGCCATGGAAGAACTCCAAAGGCAACTCAGAAAAGCTTAATGGAACGCCAGAACACCAAGATAGGTATTCGTTACTCTGGGAGCCGAGGCAATACGTGAACTCCAGGTGAGCTGAGATGCAAAGCTAATGGGGGTGATAGCTACAGTACGAGTTCAAGAAAAACAAGGCTCTCAAGATTATGGATGACATGAAGCAAGGAAGAGATCACTCGAGCAAGATACGTAATTTAGTCATATAAATGTGTAACATATCGATATAGCTGCCATGCGGAGAAGGAAATAATCAGCAAAGTGGACGATACATTTCATTGGACGATACATTAAAACACGTCACCGGCTCAAGCAGTTTACGCATTAAATGTCTCACCGTCCAGTTTGAAATGGGATACGATCACAAATCATCACTAACTTTAAACATTGAAGTCTGAATAAATTTTCGAAGTAGTCTGGTAGGAGAACTGAGTGCAGCAAACAGAATCGGATTTATTTCCTCGGACCTTCCTACTTTTGTTGGAAAGTGCAATTTCTACGAGTTTCAAGTCTCAGCACTGAAGCTTCGAAGCAAATGGTTATGAGCTTTTGGTTCAACATTGGGCATTACTCTGATTAGGGAGACAAGTTTACGCGACTTAAACTAGCGTATAAACACTAAAAGACTGTTTTTACGTGTCCGCACAAGAAATACTTCGCTAGTCAGCACGGGTACACAGAGAAAAGCTGAAATTATGAATCCGCCGTGTCATATTCAATGCAATAAAAAAAATGAAAACGTAAAATCTATAATCTTAAAAGGCAAGCGCAGTACTTTCAAGAAGCTTCAATTATTATTTCAACTTGTTCATACAATTATTTCTGCAGAAACTAACAACATACAAGTATGCCGAGCGATAGCCTCGAGGCCAGTAGAGGATGCATGGCAAATTATCGTTATGATCGTCATTCTCAGAATGAATAATTTAAAAAAAATGCCCTAGATGTTCTCTCCCGGCACCTTAAACTATGGGCAGCCACGTACAGGCAAGTTCGCCTGCATGAGTGAGTTTATTGCGCCAACGGCCAGAGAGAAGGAGACTGCGCTGTTGCTGGCAAATGGAAGGTCGATCCAGATGACACCAACACGTTGTATGTTTTGCCTCTTAGTCTCCTCTCACTATTGTACTTTGCCATCGTGTGTGTCTCGCCAGTAGACCATCCACCATGGTGGAGGAGTGGTTATGATGTTTGGCTGCTTACACGAAGGTCGCGGGTTCGATTTCGGCCGTAGCTGTCACATTTCGATGGACGCGAAAGGCCGGAGGCCCGTGTACTGTACATTATCAGTGCACGTTAAAGAACACCCAGTGTTGTACACGTTCCTCTAAAACATTAACGAAAGCTCGTTCCTCGTTCCATCTCAATCTTGGAACGAGTTCCCGTTACAAGTTCCCTCAATGAGAAAGGAACTCGTTACAGTTACATTTCGAAAATTGGAACGCATCGTTACATTAAATTTACATTGCACTTTTCAATCAAAACATGTGTCGGAAAGTGCATAGTGAGGCGAACTAAAGTTAACAATTTAAAGCTCACATCAAGCTACATATATTATACGAATTCGACATCGCCGACAGCGGCTATACATACATAACAGCAATATAAATACGCGCTTCTAGAAATAAAAATTCCCCATCTCCCGTTAAGGGAACCATGTGTGGATGTGAAGCAGCGGGGAGATAATTAGCTTGAGCGGGAGGAACGTCGCCGCTCTCATTTCACGGCAGTGGTCCGGGCGCTCATCGCGGCGCTGCACAGGAGAAAGAATGAGGCGCGCGCGCTCCGTCATTTTGATACCATGAGAACTACTGTGGCGCCCCCAGCGGAGTATGCAGCTGTCACACCACCTGTCGTGCGCGCCGCTCCGTAGAGGATTCCTAGAGGAGAGGACGGGGGAGGGGACGTGCATGTGCTGTGAGGGTGTGGGACGTGGGAGCCGCTCCGTAGAGTAGAGCGGCTCCTAGAGGAAAGAAGGCGAGAGGACGCGCATGCGCTGTGGGGGACACGGGCGCCGCTCCGTAGAGTAGATGATTCCTAGAGTAGAGAAAGGGAGTGAGCGTAGGAGAGGGGGACGCGCATGTGCGTGTGGGACGCGGGGGGCCGCTCCGTAGAGTAGAGGATTCCTAGAGGAGAGAAAGGGGGGTGAGCGTAGGAGAGAGAGAGGGGGGAGGGGACGCGCACGCGCTGTGGTGGTGTGGGACGCGGGAAGGAGGGTTGGACGGACTAAGCCCCCTCCAAACACATGCAAGCAAGATCAAGGCGACAAAACCTGGGCGACAGACACCACCTGCCTAGCCATTGCTAAGCAGCCTCTCTGTGCTCTCGGCCATGACTCTGATGACTGTAGTAATGGTTGACGGCCTTCATATTACTACAGTGTTCTGGTTCGCATAATGGGTGCTTCCCTACTTCATGAAAGTGGCCGGACGCGGGACGGGGGGACGCGGGACGCGGAAGGGACGGACAAAGCCCCGAGCATAAGATGCCTTCGCATCTAAAATCTTTTGCTGACCACCGGTCATACTACGGACCTGTCTAACAAGCAGTTTTTGTGCTCGTCTCTTGCAAGTCCAACACATGCGGGGCTTTCCACGCCGGTCTTCATACGCACAGTCAGGATACGTCGATTCAGATATTCATATAGAAATCTCCACACAAATGCAAACATGATAATATTGTCGCAGGTCGAAGGAGCATCGTTTTCACCACTTGCCCCTCCCGTGGCTTCTACCTACGTGGTCCTACCTCCTGCTCGTGATCCTGGTATATTCTCCGGTCAGGATGGCGTTGACATCGACAAATGGATCAACCTACACGAACGGATCAGCGCCAGCTATAGGTGGGACCAGACCCTTATGCTAGCCAACGTGCTTTTCTACATCGATGGCCCACCGCGGGTGTGGTTCGAGACGCACGAATCTCAGATTACAAGCTGGGACACTTTTAAAGAGAAGATACGCGACCTTTTTGGCAACATCGTTGGATGGCAGATGGCTGCGCGGAATCAACTGGCAGCTCGTGCACAGACATCTACCGGAGTCGTACGTCGCGTACATTCACGACGTCATCGCCCTTTGCCGCCTGGTTGACGAGCACATGCCTCAGTCTGAAAAGGTATCGCATGTCCTGAAAGGCATAGCAGACGATGCCTTTAATTCTTCTCGTCTACAACAACGCTGCCACTGTCGACGCAATCATCAAAGAGTGTCGACGGTTTGAAGGAGCCAAGAGCCGCCATATCACTCAGCGATTCACACGGCTGCCCAACACGGCCGCAACTTCAACCGTGTGAAGCCGCTCGCCAGCCGCCCACGTATGACAACGTCATAGGGAAAATCGAAGCTGCCTGTCCTGCTCCTATTCAGCCTCCCATTTTCCCAGCGCATGCCTCTGACCCACCACAGCCATTCGGTGGCCTTCATTCAAGCTGTGGTCAGGGCAGGAGTTTGCAAACTTCGGCCTTCCGTCAGCGTGTCCCCTGACTCGTCCCGAAGTACGGCCTTACTCCCCAGGACACGCTCGCCGATCCTCTCCTACCATGCCCTTTACGCAACCCTTCGGAATGGCGAACACCCAACGACCAGCCTATCTGTTTCTTCTGCCACCAGCCTGGGTACATTTCTCGCTATTGCCGCTGCCGTTGGTCCAAACCCACCACGCCAGACCTTCCCTACCCCTACCTTACATGCACCCTACGACCTCTAGACGTTCAGCCGCTGCACCCTCCAATTTCTACTCGTCGTCATCTCACGAGCCTCTCACCACTGACGCCACTTCGCCCGTTTGCCGCTACTCCCGCTCGCCGTCACCGCAACGCCGCCAATCCCGCTCTCCGCAGCCTCGGCGCTTTTCCTCGCCGACCTTCTCTGGACGCTAGCAACAGGAAAACTAGATATTGCAGCTTATGTAGGTGAAGCTGCAATACCATCGACGCCTCGCAATCTTCTACTGACGCTTCCCACACACCACAGCCTGCTTGAAGTACAAGTCGACCATGTTCCTGTGACCGCCCTCATTAACACAGGCGCGCACCTGTCTATTATGAGCGCTCCTCTGCGCCGACGCTTGCAGAAGATTATGATGCCGTCTACGACGAAGGCAATACGTGTTGCCGATGGCGGTACTGCAGAAGTAATCGGAATGTGCACTGCTCGTGTCAGCATTGCCGGTCGTCACACCGGGGTCCTTTTTGCCGTTCTATCTCGTTGCCCTCATGACCTCATACTTGGCCTTGATTTTCTTTCGGCACATTCGGCCTTAATTGACTCTTGTTCTGGTACACTCAGCCTCGATCCTTCCGCTCCTCGCCGATTGCTGTGAAAAGCCCGCCAGCCGCTTGAGCCCAACCTCTTTTCTTCGCCTGCCACCTCGAGCCGTCACGTACGTGTGTTTGTCATCTGCTCCTCCCGTTCCTGACGGTGACTACATCGTTACACCTATTACTTGACGTTCGACTGACGCGCAATGTTACTGTGCCGCATACCATACCCAACCATAGCGGATAACTGTGTGTTCCTTCCGCTCCTTAATTTTGGCCTCACCACCCAAGTGTTGCCCTACCAGATGTCTCTTGCTCAACTAACTGCCATAACAGATGATGACATCAGCGTTGTCGCCGTAGCTAATCCTGACCAAGGTGCAGTCTCACAGCCACCAAGTTCTGACGACGGTACTTTTAGAAATATGATTGGGGCAGACCTTTCGCCTGACGAGGCCGACGCTCTCTGCCAGGTTTTGGACTGATACAGTGACATTTTCGACATCCATGATCGTCCTTTGGGCCAGACTAAGATTGTCACTCATCGAATCCAACACTGGTGGCTCTGCGCCCATTCACCATCGGCCTTACCGCGTGTCAGCGTCCGAGCGAGAAGTGATTCAGAAAGAAGTGGCCAAAATGCTTACGAAAAACATAATCGAACCATCATCCAGCCCTTGGGCTTCCCCCGTCGTATTAGTAAAGAAGAAAGACGGCTCGTGGCGTTTCTGCATTGATTATCGGCACCTCAACAAAATTACCAATAAAGACGTCTACATTCTACCAAGCATTGACGACGCCCTCGACTGTGTGCATGGCACCACCTTCTTTTCATCTCTCGACCTCCGATCTGGCTACTGGCAAATTGCAGCAAACGACATGGATCGTGAGAAGACCGCTTTCGTTACCCCTGACGGCCTTTACCAATTCAAGGTCATGCCCTTCGGTCTCTGCAACGCTCCAGCAACGTTCGAGAGAATGATGGACACGCTGCTTCAAGGATTTAAATGGTCGACATGTTTGTGTTACTTGGACGACGTGATCATCTTCTCACCTACCTTCACAACTCGCCTTGAACGCCTTTCGACCATTCTATCTATATTCCGACGGGCTGGCCTGCAGCTCAATTCCTCGAAGTGCCACTTCGGTCTTCGTCAAATTACTGTGTTGGGCCACCTTGTTGACGCTACCGGTGTAAGACCAGACCCGGCAAAAAGTGCGCGCTGTAACGAACTTCCCAGTTCCCGCGCTCTGTCCAAGATGTTCGCAGTTTCTTGGGCCTGTGCTCCTACTTTCGGCGGTTCGTGAAAAACTTTTACGGCACTCGAACGACCACTCACGGACCTTCTCAAACAAGATGTCCCATTTTGTTGGGGTCCTCTCCAAGCTGACGCATTCTCTCAGCTGATCACCGCTCTAACAACACCACCTATACCTTGGACATTTTGACCCTGATGCTCCTACAGAAGTGCGCACAGACGCGAGTGGTCATGGCATTGGTGCAGTTTTGGCCCAAACTCAGCGGGGCACCGATCGTGTAATTGCATACGCGAATCGTCTCCTTTCGAAGTCTGAACGCAATTACCCTTTATAACAGAACGGGAATATCTTGCCCTTGTCTGAGCGGTTTCGAAATTCCGTCCTTACTTGTATGGACACCCTTTCCGTGTCGTCACAGGTCACCACGCACTGTGTTGGCTTTCTTCACTGAAGGACCCTACTGGACGACTTTGGTCGTTGGGCGTTACGTCTTCAGGAGTACTCCTACTCAGTTGTTTACAAGTATGGACGGCCTCCATCTGGACGCCGATTGCTTGTCCCGCTACCCTGTCGACCAACCAGACGGATCGGTCATCGAGCCTAGCCCCAGCGTTATGCCCACGTCTCAGTTTCTTCAGATTGGTGACGAACAACGTCGTGATGCTTCCTTGCGATCACTCATTGACCATCTCGAATCTGGTCCTAACGACGCGTCACTCCGAATGTTCGTCCTCCAGAATGGCACGCTGTACCGTCGTTAGCGTCCAGCCAGATGACCCTGAGCTCCTTCTCGTCGTGCCTAAACATCTGCGTTCAACGGTGCTGTATGAGCTCCACGACGAACCAACTGCTGGCCACCGGGGCGTATCGCGCACGTACGACCGTGTTCGGCACCTCTTTTGGCGCGGTCTCGCCCGGTCCGTACGACGTTACGTGTCCTCCTGCATAAATGCCAGCGTAGAAGCGACCTACTGCACCCTCCGCTGGACTTCTTCAGCCGATCACCATCCATACCGAACCCTTCTTCCGTGTTGGCGTAGATCTTCTCGGTCCTTTTTCCTGAGTCAAACTCTGGCAACAAGTGGGTCGCCGTTGCTATAGACCATGCGACCAAATATGCCATCACTCGAGCCCTCCCCACCAGCACCGCTACTGACGTTGCAGACTCCTTGCTCCACGATGTTATCCTACACCATGGCGCTCCTCGCCAATTGCTCACGGATAGCGGCCGCGCATTTCTGTCACGAGTAATAGACGATCTTCTACGCTCTTCCTCGACGCAGCACAAGTTGACCACTTCCTACCATCCCCGAACAAATGGCCTCACCGAGCGCCTAAATCGCACCCTCACGGACATGCTCGCAATGTATGTGTCCTCTGACCATCATGACTGGGACCTGGTGCTACCTCATGTGACCTTCGCCTACAATTCTTCGCGCCATGACACCGCCGGTTATTCACCTTTTTATATGCTCTATGGCCGTGACCCGACGTTACCACAGGACACCCTACTTCCGGCTACTACCTCCCCGCCTAGCGAATACGCACGCGACCCTATTGCTCGTGCCGACCACGCACGTCAGATCGCCCGCTCGAGGCTGTCGGCTTCACAAGTAACCCAGAAGAACCCTCTACGACAGCCGGCATGTCGACATTCGCTTCTCACCCGGTTCTCTAGTTCTCCTGTGGTGCCCAGCTCGTCGAGTTGGCTCATCAGAGAAGTTATCTCGGTACATGGGTCTTTACCGTATTGTCCGTCAGGTAACGGACATCACCTATGAGATCGTTCCCGTCTCTGAGACTACCTTGCCTGCAACGCCGCCCAGTGACTTAGTGCACGTCAGTAGGCTAAAACCATACCACCCGCCTTCTGAAGACCATGTTTGAAGTGCACCGAGACGGCTTTTTTACCGTCGGGGGGTTAATGCTACGTAGCTGCATAGGTCGGCAAACTCACCCATGAGTCAACTCACTCGGACTCACTCAGACTCAGGTTGAGGCGTGAGTCTGAGTCTGAGTGATTCCGGCTGAATTATAATTAGGTGAGTCTGAGTCCCAGTGAGTCGAGTGAGTGTGTGGTTGCCGCGGGGAGGGATGCCTAGAGCAGAGAGAGGGGGAGAGGAGGTTTTTTATTTTTATTTTTTTTGAAAGGGTATGCGCATGCGCAGTAAGGTTGGTCACGCGGCACACCACCATCACCGGATTAAGCTTCGCCATAAGATGCTTCACATCTAAAACAAAGCGTTCCGCGTTTGTCACTTTCAAAGCGCGGTCTCGCGCATCCATGCGGGATAACAGCTTGCAACGGAACTGCGCACAATAAAGTTGCTTAATTTTTTAAAAGTTCACGAATAAGCGCAGGGCGTAAAAAAAATTTGGCTGCGTATCTGCGTGCTTCGCTGCAAATGTCGTCGAAAGACGATAGTCGTGTGCCGGCCATACTATGATGTTTTTCCTTGCCCCAGACAGCACCTACTCTATATTGAATCGGCCGCACCTGGCTGGCATTGATAAAATGGAGGGGCTGCGCGAAATATGGACGCCATTCAAAAACATGAGCTTGTACGGAACCAAGGGCCACTGCCAGCGGCAGCACCTTCTCGTCGGCACATGGCTTTTTCGTGCATAGCGTAGTAGTTCGTGCACAGCGTCGCATATTCAGCGCAGCCTAAAAATACACTAGGGTCTTTAGAATTACGTATCAATGTATTTCCCAAAAAGAAACACACGTCCTGATACTTACCTATTAATGTGGCGCCTCAGATGTGCGTAGTATTTGCTTTTTAATCGAAAATATTCACAAGTATGAATGCACAACCAGGTCAAGATGGCTGGGCGTTCAGAAAGTGGTTAAACTTTGGCCAAGTGGCTGAATCAGGGGACGTCAGACAGACAGACAGCCAAAACAAAATTTCTGCGTTGAAGTATCCCAAGAAAGACTATCGTCTTTAAAGTCACACTTGCCTGTACTTGTTCCCCAGGTTTTCAATTTCGGTCTTCGTCTCCTCCAGTGTCGTTTTCGATCCCGAGTTTGCGCAACTCTTCGACAATCCGGGCATACACTTTACTGTTCCTCTTGGCTTTACGCAGGTCGCTCAGATTGTCTTCCCATAGCCTTATGAGAGCAAACGTCTGCGTCTGAGTCCAGTGCGCTCGTGGAGCCTATGCCATCGCAGCAGGCACACGAGCTCATCGCAGTGTGTTTTTTTACATTACGGCCGACCGCGCCGGCGGCCGGACGCCACTGAGGTGGAGAGTAAAAACGTTTTGCGACAGCCTTCCATACACCTGTTCTGCCTTAAAAAAACTCAGAATTTATAACATAGTTGCATTAAGGCTTCTCAAATTGAGAACGACGAGTGCCACATTTTAAGTAGTCGATGGGGTTGAGAGTACACATTCGGTTCAAGTGCGACGGTTAATCTCTTTCTCGAACTCATTCGAGTGCTTAAGTAATTCCATTCTAATGACATTAAATATCGCTGTGTAGCAGCCACAAAATGTTATTAGATGCGAATATCATTCGAAGAATATTAAAACGTCCTGTGTGACAGGGGTATAAGTGACTTGGCGAGTGTGGTACCTGGGAAAATTTATCATTGGCTTGCGAAACCCCGAGGAGAGGTCTGCGGAATCCCGAGGTTTGAGAAACCATGCTCTAAGGTGGTGGAACCACGTATTTTTTTTAACACGGAAGTGTTTTATGCCGGGGCCCACCACAACATCAGTGACGTATTTTCGTCGCGGAAATGACGTCGAAACATACACACGATCAGAAGACAAAAAAGTTCCGTCAACGGGAGTCGAACCCACGACCTCTCGGTCCGCAATAACAGATGCTGGGTACGCTATCCACTGCGCCACCTTTACAAAGGCGCCTTTTGTATCTACCATCTCCTTTCAAAGTGTTCTTGGTAAAGTGAAGTAATGCATCATGACCGTGACATCCACGATTAGTACCTTTAACGCATCGCTTCTACGCGTACGTCCCGTTCGGCGCGTTTCCAATAGGTGAAGTGCAATTTTGTCGACGCCCTAACACACCGCTAGGTGGCGATCTTACCCCAAGCGTCGCCTTCGATCATATGATTCATCCATACCAAAGATAGCTCTGCGACGCGCATGGTCTTCGCGTGGCTGTCAATCCGCCTTCCCCACTTACGCTCGCCCCGCTAAAAATCGCGGCTGGCCAACAGGAACGACACGACGCGCGTTGCCTTTCCCTCCAGTCGGGCGGTTGTGTTCGATAACTCTAACATGCCGCGAATACGCGACCTTAGCCCAAGTTCGAAGTCCAATCAGTCACGCTCTTCTGGCTGTCACAACGCTTTCTCTGATTCCGCCCTGACCGTTAACTACTACAGCTACCACAAGCATCTATGACAGCAATGGTTTGTTTAATCATTAATCATGGACGTTAGACGTCGGAATGAAGATATATCACTAAACTTGAACGTGGATGCATTCGCGCTAAACGGTACTATAGTTGCCAAACACCAATAGACATTGTACAAGCTCTATTATATCAATGTACAGTAAACATTCAACCACTTCTGTGAGGGCACGTTTTACTTTCGTGTTATATCGATTCCTATGACGGAGGGATCAACCATGCTTTTTTTTATTTTCCTCTTGCCCAATGCTCTCTATGGACCTGTAAAGTATTCTAAATAAATTAAAAAATAAATAAATAAAAAAATTGGGGGGACCCTTAAGCTTCGCCTTTAAGAGTTGAACGCGATAGCGATATCCTGTCCCTGGTCCTTACTTCAATCCCTAAGTGCACACTATGTAATGCGTAGCATGCTTTAAACCACGAGCAATTATGCGCGGTAAATGCGGGAAATGTTTTCGAAGTTGCTATGCACCCACTACGTGCTATTAAGGGAATACGCAAGTAAATGTAACTGGTAGCGAAGCTTCCATAGAAGCCCATACGTTCAGAAAATGGCGTCTTATCAGCTGCTCATGGGGCTTAGCGTCATCTGTGTGAGGAGGGAACACTTCCGGCAGAACAAAAAATAAAGTGGATGTGACACAATAGCTGGTGAACAAGTGACGTCATTTTGTTGGCACTAGCGCGAAATTTGATCGCAAATTGGTTTTCGTAGGCCCCTGATTGCTAAGGACTCGCGCTAAAGCGATCGCCGGCGAGTCCTTCTCGATTGCGCTTCAAGTCAACGCCAGCTAAGCTAATATCGATTCATGACTTGATAGTGATGTTTAAGTGTGCCGTTCAATTCGCCTCGGTTTCACTAGGAAACTTATTCTTAGAACTTTTATTCGGCTAAGCAAAACGTTTTCTTGGGCTAGTTGGTTCATGACTTCTGAAGGAAAAATTGTAGCGCAAAGCAAGACACGGACAGATAAAGAGCGCCAGTCCCGTGCTCTTTGTCTGTCCGTGTCTTGCTTTGCGCTACAATTTTTCCTTTTATTCGGCGTTCGCGGCATCTTCCACAGATAGCAGCAATGTACCTTTCATATCTGCAGCGTTGCTTATTTACTTCGCACATACGTAGGTTCTTTAGTGTTCACAGTGCTTGTGTTATTCAGTTCTTACAAGAAGAAATGACGCTGAGTCCCGCCAAAATTATGACACTTCAGTTTTATTCAATGATAACAATAACCCAATCATATTACACTGCACACAATCAGCACAAAGTGAATAAGCACAAAAAGTGTGCGGACACTACATGCGCTTTGTTTTGCCTTATGCTCCGATACATTACCGTCACGTATGCGAATGCAGGTATGCTAATTGTAGCGCAATAGATAACTTAGCGATCTGCTCACCGATAGAACGAATAACCGTAGGCACTGCGTGTTCAAGAAGAAAACCGGGCCGCAGGAATACTGATGCATGAAAGTCCAGTGAGCACAGTCCTAACCGTTGCCCTTGTTTCTTATCTAGAAGACATGGTTCGCCAGTCATACGTGTGTTGCTACTGCATCTTAGCACAGTACATCATTTCCGCAGGTACCGAGGCAAGCACTCGACGTTAAATGTTATCCGTATCATAACGCTGCCGGTTGGACACTGTACTTACGACGTTCACTAACGATGCAACGCATGTCACAACTTGGCTCACAGCCCAACTTAAATATTCACCAAAATAATTCAGAGAACGCAAGCAAATGCGGAACACAAAACACGTGAATAGGTGTGTCATCACAGATGGATTTTACGAGCGCGCGTTTCCATGCAGCGCAAGGGCTGCACTGAGTAATAAATGGCGTGCGCAGAGGGCGCTAAGAAAAAGATTTTTCGTAACAATAAAACACTGGCATAAATTATTTGCTGATTGCACCTACATAATATTGTTGGGCAAATAAATGTCATTTGTAAAACATAACGATTGCTTCGTCTTTGAATAAAACTTCATTTCTCGCTATTAGTGCTTGTTCCCTCCAAACATAGTCGCGCTGTAATCGCAGCTCCCATAACTCCCCGTGCTGATGTCGCTGGCAACAGCTTCTGAACCGCTTTTCGCCCGAAGTTTCGCGACCTATTTGAATAGACCTTGGAATACGCGCAGTAACGTGTGTGCCTTTTGTAATGGGTACACGGCTTTGAACCACAATTGCGTTATGATATTCACATCTTCTGACACCCGATGGCTGTGCACGCTTGTACCACGCAATATTACATGCTGTATTGCGACGCCTGTATACAGGACGCACGTGTTTGCAAAGCATGAAAGTTATTTTCACTGCAATTCCAAGCAGAGGAAGTTATTTTATATGTAATCACAAGCAGAAGCGTGGCTGCGTGGTAGAACACCTGCTTGCCACGCACACGACCCGTTTTCGATCCTCATTCGGACCCGGAAATTTTTATTATTTATTTTATTTGCATCTTTCTCGATTTTTCAGTCACGGACAGGATGATGATTTTTCGCTCACAACCAACGACGCCGCCGCCGACGCCGACACCGACGCCGGAATTTCTGCGAAACGAGCTCTTTAACGCTATCGCGTTAATAAATAAATAATACTTCAAAATATGAGCAGCGCTACGTAAGCAAGCTGGTAATCATACAGTGAATACCACTGTGTGAGTACAAGCTTGCAAGAACACTGCGGCGGCTTCGCGAAAGAGAGAGAGAGAGAGAGAGAAATAGATAAAGGAAATGACAGGGAGGTTAACCTGGTAGAAGAACCGGTTTGCCACCCTGTACAGGGGCGGGGAAAGAGGGATCGCAAAGAGGATAGAGGGAGAGAAAAAAATAAAAAATAAAATAAAAATCCGGCAGATCCCACGCACTGTGGGAATTGATGTAATGCGAAGGAGCCAGGAAGGAGCAAATCATGCTTTACATAATTTGCATGTCATGTTTTACATGTTACGACCTGTCATTTGTGTTCGTCAAACAGCCACGGCGCGATATACCAATTTTGGTGTATGTCAAGCTAGCGAACTGGACGCAAGCGCACCATGAGCGTGGCATGTAAATGTCATTGTAGATGACATGCATGCCAAGCTTTTCATGTTACCACCTGCCACTTATGTTCGTCGTACACTCATGTCACTCAATGCCGAATTTGGTGTATCTCAAGCTAACGAAACGGCCGCGAGCGCGCCATGAGCGTGGAATGCCAGTCATGTCGCTCATGACATGTCATGATTTCTATATTACCACTTGTCATTCATGTTCGTCATAGAGTCATGTCACTCAAACCAAATTTGGTGTATATCAAGCTAACGAAACGGCCGCGAGCGCGCCATGAGCGTCGAATGCCAGTCATGTCGCTCATGACATGTCATGATTTCCATATTACCACTTGTCATTTCTCTTCCTCATACAGTCATGTCTTTCAATACTAAGTTTGGTGTATATCAAGCTAACGAAACGGCCGCGAGCGCGCTATCAGCATGGAATGCAAGTCATGTCGCTCATGAAGTCATGATTTTCATATTACCACTTGTCATTCATGTTCGTCATACAGTCATGTCACTCAATCCTAAATTTGGTGTATATCAAGCTAACGAAACGGCCGCGAGCGTGCCATGAGCGTGGCATGAAAATCGTACTTTTCATGACAAGTTAGTTATGATTTTCATGATATGACCAGCAACTTATGTTCGTAATACAGTCATGTTTTGGCATACCAAATTTGGTGTAAATCCCATTAACGGTACGGCCAGGAGAGCCCAAAGTCGTAGGCGGCTAGATAGATAGATAGATAGATAGATAGATAGATAGATAGATAGATAGATAGATAGATAGATAGATAGATAGATAGATAGATAGATAGATAGATAGATAGATAGATAGATAGATAGATAGATAGATAGATAGATACGCTCAAAGTCGCCGAAGCTCACTAAGAAATGCTTCGCATTTAAAAAAGGATGCACACATATGCACACACATGAGGACGTTCTGATTAGAGTCGTTCTGAGAGACCGGATGAACACAGAAAGAGCAGAAGCGCTGGCACAGCCTTCTTATGCGACGTTGAGTCCTGTCTGTGGCACGGAATTCTTACTTCCGAAAGAGTCTGGTCATCCAGTTGATCGAGTGCCTTGCACAACGACTCTCTGCAAACGGTATTGCGGGCATTCACACAGAATATACTGAAAAAAAATTAAAAGACACTTTGTACATTCCAAAGTGTGTTCGGCGAACGCGTGTGGCCATTCCACTGACTATGCAATGTCTTTTTTTTTCTTTTACACTCTCACTGAGATAACACACAAACCGAATGTGTGCGTGTTTTCTCTTTTAATTTTTTACCGCGAATCGCAGCGAGACGCGAGGCTAATCTTCCTCCGTTCGCATGCGTTAGTATTTTCTCGCGCATTGCGCCTCGCGCAAACGCCATCCGCGTTCCAGCGCTTAAATTGACGGACCCTTTGTAAATTCGAAAGTGTATTCCGGCGGTCAGAATGATTGCAAACTCTGGGCACAGCGACGCTACGCAAGGAAAGCGCGAGCGCTATTCGCCCCGAGATCGAGCGGAGTCGCCGCCTGGTGGCAACTGGCTGAAGCGCGTCTAGTGTGGATTGCTCCTCGCGTCGTCTGCTAGCCACATAAGGCTAGCATGTGCGCGTACCCCATGCTCATCCTCAAAGGGCGATTTGTCCCGCTCTGTTAGCGCAAGTTTAACTGCTTGTACGTTTGCCTAGCACTATCTAGAGACACATTTGGCCTTGCTCAGCTGTATATGTACTGCATTAAGATCAGTTTGTGCACTTGACGAGAGTACTGTGTATCCTCCGTTCGCCAGGATCATTTCGGTGTAGGTGCCGCTTTGCAGTTGAAGCACATCGTAAAGTGCACTTCGCGTCGTCCCAAACATCATCATCATCATCATCATCAGCCTGTCTACGCCTACTGCAGGACAAAGGCCTCTCCCATGTTTCGCCAATCAACCCGGTCCTGTGTCGTCCCAAACATGAGGAGTATTAAATATTGCGTGAAAGCAGCTTTTAGCGACTGTGATAAACGAAGTTTTTCAGTGTTGTTAGGGGGTCTAACTGTGGCGCTGTAGCTTTTCGGTTATGCGACGAGCTTTAATTGTGCTTGAGATAACCTTTCATGGCACAGTCCTGGTCCCACTACAGCGAAATCTTTCAGTCTAGTAAATTCTGACACTTCGGTAATTAAATTGTTCCTTAAAAACAACAGAAAATGGAATGACAAGGAGGTTATTAAACTTGAGTCACCGAGCGTAATTTTAACATTGGGCGAAATTTATACAGACACACCTGTGTGCTTAGATCTGGGTTCACTTTAAAGAATCATCAAAATTCATCCAGACGGCGTGCCTCACACTTATGTCGTATAATTTCACGCAAAACGTCATCTTTTTTCTCTTCTCTTTTTTTTTACAATGTCTTGGACGCTCTTGTGGCGTTGTCATAGGCTGATGGAAGGATCGGACATTGTTCGCCTGAAAAAAAAAAAGCTTTTGTCCCATCAAATAACCCAACCTTTGTTGCATCACTGTCATGCAGATAATCAATCGAAGCTTAACTGTTACCTTTTTATACTGTTATTGGAGTAAGAACAAATGCGCTAAAGCGCTGCCAGCCACCTAGCTTTCCTGAATAAGCTTATCAACTGCCCTACGTCCATTTCATGGAGAACTGAATAATAAAAAATGCAGATGCGTATTCCCGGTTTATTTCAGCTCAGCGCCCAAGAATATGGGATTTTTTTCTTTCGCATTTTTTAGTATCCAAGACCAGCATGCGAAGTAGGCGGGACACAAGCTCAACACTTACAA
Organism: Rhipicephalus appendiculatus; assembly: GCA_030522465.1. NCBI lineage: Eukaryota > Metazoa > Arthropoda > Arachnida > Ixodida > Ixodidae > Rhipicephalus > Rhipicephalus appendiculatus. The sequence continues at coordinate 22,301 of JALIZH010012210.1, forward strand.
ATAAAAATACAAGAAACGTGGCATAGTGCGAAAACGCAGACAGTCGCCAAGCGCGAACATCACTTTCAATGGCAGATTGCGGTTCTCTCACAAGTAATAATAACGTTCGGCGAGCTTCGTGCGTCCATTCGGCAATGGATGACATATATATTACGAGTAGGCTGCAGTCATCGCATTTTATTTGCCGACAATCTGCTCACACCACTCACAAAAAAGCGCCGCTGCGTACATTTGTATGCGCGCCGCCGGCCGCCTATCCACACTAGCGCGGTGACGGTGCTGCCGCCTGTAGCCCGATCTTGGGGCGAATAGAGTCCGACGCGACCGGCGTCCGTTTGTGCATCCCGGCGGCCACCTGGCTCCGTGCCAGAGCTCGGACGGACGGATGGAGGGATGGATGGGCGGACGGACCTAGGGGAGGGATACCTAGAGGACAGAGAGGGGGAGCGTAGGAGAGGAGGTGCGTGGGGGAGGGTTTGCGTGTGCGCAGTAAGGGTGTTCAGGAAGCACACCAGCACCACCACCGGACGGACGGACGGACACCGGACGCCGGACGGACACCGGACGGACGGACGGACGCCGGACGGACGTGGGACAGACACAGGACGGACGTGAGCATGAGTGTGATAAAGGGTAGAACGAAACCGAAACTGCGCGATCACCGTGGAAGAGGACAAGGAAGAGCGCACGGGTTCGGAATGAATGAATGAAAAACTTTATTTTACAAAGAAATTCTTCCGTCGAAGGAGGAGCCCTTAGTCCAGGGCTCCTGTGGCCTTTGCCATCTTGCGAGCTCTGTCGATCAGCTTGAGCTGTTCTTCAGGCTTCGAGCAGGACAGCGCAGCCTCCCACTGCTCCGGTGTTGGTGTGTTGTTTCTTGGCACTACCTTTGAGTGTTGGCAGGCCCATGTTACGTGATAATTTCGTGGCCTGGTGTCCACGTAATGGAGCAGCTCGAGAAGGTGATCTTTCTTGCCTTGAGTATGTGGATGGCCGCAGTGGATATGCGGCCACTGCTGTACCGTCTACACGCTTCTTGGGAGTCAGTAACTATTTCTACAGTAGACTCAATGCTGTGGTGCGTGATGGCGAGTGCGATCGCTACTTCCTCAGTCGTGAGGATGTTGTTGCTTTTTGATAGAAGCGCTGTTGACTTCCCTATGCTGGTGATCAACAACGCTTGCTACCGCCCCGGAGGTGGTCTCTGTATGTGGTCGCGTCCACGTACAATACGTCTGTTCTCCCCGTGAAATTTCTTTCGTGTGCTTCTGATCTTGCTTTTCTTCGGGCCTTATGAATTTTCGGATGCATGTTTCTAGGTATTGGGCTGATCTCAATGATCTGGCGAATGTCCTTCGGTATGCTCGCAGTGCTGTTAATTTCTCTGCATGCGTCCCTCATGTCCAATATCTGCAGCGTGTGCCTGCCCGTTGGAGTCAGCATGAGTCTCATTTTCTGCGCAAGAAGGTGGGCCTCGATGTGTTCTTGCACTGTGTTGTTTATGCCCAGCTTAAGGAATTTCTCCGTCGAGGTGTTGACTGGGAGACCGAGGGCGCATTTGTAGGCTTTCCTAAGGATTTCCTCTAATTGTTCTTTTTCTTGCTCGAGTGGATTTTGATAGGGTGCACTGTATACAATCCTACTGACCACGAGGGCCTGTACTAACCTACATGTGTCCTCCTCCTTCATACCTCGTCTTCTGTTGGAGATTCTGGCAATCATCCTCGTGATCTGCGCTGTGGTGTTTGAGAGCTGTCGGATAGTGTGGTCTATATGACAGTTACTTTGTATCCACATGCCGAGTATCTTAATTTGGGATTCTTCCGGAATCTTTTTTCCCCCTATATAGACGTCTATGGAGTTTTGCAGGTTGTATCCTCTTCTGTGGACTCTGAGAACCTCAGATTTCTCCGGGGGAGCAGACAAGGCCGCATTGTCGGATGTAGTCGTGGACCGTATCGGCTGCGCGTTGCAGAAGGTCTTGCTTTTAGATGTGAAGCATCTTATGGCGAAGCTTAATCCGGTGGTGGTGGTGGTGGTGGTGGTGCCGGCGTGACCACACTTACTGCGCATGCGCTAACCTTTCAAAAAAAAAATAAAAAACCTCCTCTCCCCCTCTCTCTCCTCTAGGCATCCCTCCCTGCGGCAACCACACCCCCTCTGGGCATGCGCCTCCCCCTCCTCTCTCCCCCTCCTACGTTCCCCCCCTCTCTCTAGGCATCCCTGCCCGCGGCGTCCATACTCCCACTGTGCATGCGCGTCCCCCCCTCTCTCTCCTCTCCTACGCTCCCCCCTCTCTCCTCTAGGCATCCCTGCCCGCGGCGTCCACACTCCCACTGCGCATGCGCGTCCCCCCCTCTATCTCCTCTCCTACGCTTCCCCCCCTCTCTCGCCTCGCGACGCCGACGCAGGCAGCGTCTGCTAGCGAGTTTCTTGGTTGAATAAACCGACTGCTCGCGCTGCACAACCGTTCACTGGCCACCCCGTATATATGGCAATGGATCTTGACCTCCAAGTTGGTGCCGTTGGGAGATTTCTCCTGTGCGTTGTTGAACAATAAAAATTCGCAGCGTGCGCGTTAACTAAAAGCGGACTGCGGGTCTCTGTGTTCAGTCGGAGTCTTCTGTCTCTCATTGCCCATTAGCAGCGATTGGCATGTTCCAGTAGGAAACACCGCTCCATCCCTGCGTGCTTTGCGCCTCCCCAGTTTTCTGTCCTGCGCAACGCTGCGATGAGCACCAGCGTCAACGCCACCGCCAATGTAAGCGTTAGCGCCCGCTGCTTCACATCTACACATGGTTCCCTTTAGCGGGAGATGGTGTAATTTTTTTTGTCCTAAGGTTCCCTTGTCACCCAGATTGTGACATCGTCTGCGTATATGGCATGTCTGAGCCCTTCAATTTTTTCGAGGTTCCGGGCTAAGCCGATCATAACGACGTTAAAGCATAGGGGATATCACAGAGCCTTGTGGTGTTCCTTTTGTGGGCGTGTTGAACGTGTCAGTCCGGATGCCTCCTATATCAACTGTGGCGGTTCTGTTACTGAGGAAAGCTTTGATGTAGTTGTGTATTCTTTTTCCGCAACTTAATTTGCAGAGCCCCTCTAGCACAGCCTTGTGACTGACATTGTCGAAGGCAGCCTTAAGATCAAGCGCTAGTAATACGTTTTCGCCATACTTTGGGACGGCGGTAAGCACCTCCTCTTTGATTTGCAAGAGGACGTCCTGTGTTGAGAGGCACTTTCGGAATCCAAACATGGTGTGCGGCATGAGTTCATTATCTTCCAGGTGGCTCTCCAACCTCTGAAGCACAATTCTCTCGTATACTTTTCCCAAGCATGAGGTCAATGAAATGGGTCTCAGATTTTCCATGCTGGGAGTCTTTCCGGACTTTGGAATCAGAAGGAGCGCGTGCCAGCGTTCGTGGCAGAGCAGCGATTGAGGCGGAGCTGCGTTCGAGACAGTTCTCGGCTGGACGTCCAGTCCGGGGAACTGGCTGACGTCCTCGAGGTGCTGGCTGTTCCTGGACTCCGGCTGGGTGACTGGCCCAGGGACCAGGTTATGCGCTGTGGTTCCGGCTACCGTTCAGAGCTGCCGAGAGTTCCGGTTTGCTGTGGGCCGCTGTTCCGGCTGCTGTCCCAGGTGGCTGGCACGACCCCGGTGTGCTGCTGGGAGAAACATGGTGGTTGCTGAGCTGCCAAGCTACCAGTACCGTGCTGTTGCGGCTGTGCAAGACTGCCGTATCTTGGAGTGGGCCGACTCCCGCTGAGGAACCAGAAGCACGCCGTCCCGAGCGATCAGCGTCCAACAGGCCTCCCAGATAAACACGGCGAGAGACTTTTAACTCAGACGCGCAGTTAGCACAGGACTATACGCGACAGACTCTTTTGTCACACTTCTTAACATTTGCCTTTGTCTGTAAATATATTTGTGTGTGTGTGTGTGTGTGTGTGTGTGTGTGTGTGTGTGTGTGTGTGTGTGTGTGTGTGTGTGTGTGTGTGTGTGTGTGTGTGTGTGTGTGTGCACGTGGCTCGATTATTCCTTGGCTAGCGGTCCTGGGCCCAAAACCTGGTAAATTCCATCACAATGAGACATTAAAGGCTTTCGCCTTTAATAGTTTCGTCGGTGCCCCAATGGCCCCAGGCTGCGGTGTCGGCCATTCCTATGCGGAACGCGTACGCATTGGTAAATGCGACACCCAACCATAACCTGCACAGTAGGGTAACGTCACATCGGCGAAGTCCTGGAGGAATTTGAAGACTCAGCGTTGGGTTTAGAGTATATAATCGTACGTGCTTGAAGTGTGGCTCGTTCCACTGTGATGTGGTGCGTCGGCGAGCAAGCATGCGGAGCTTCCGTGCAGCGTCAGTTCTGGAGAGTCGAATTAATATTTGATTGTTTTCTGCATGGGCAGAACGGCCTTCGCGTAATGTTTTCCTGCGACCCTATCTCCCGTCATGTCGTCACTTAGTGAAGCCTTCTATATGAAAGTGCAGATTCATGTTTGCACTTCAAGAGAACGAGTCAGTTTTCACCAAACCAGATAGAATCGGATAGACACAACAATTTCAGAATAGATCTAAAAAAGGGATACACCTGTGTGTGTTACCATTGTCGAGAAATAAACGCTCGCAAGTGTATAGGCATACAGCTCGACTACAGTGTCTCTCGATGCAATGAAAACTCGCATATGCGTCGCTTTGGCCACACTGGCGCTCCTTTTGCCCACAATAGAAAAGAGAGAAATATTTTCCGTGATCGCTACAATGTATGTCGCTCCAAGCAGGCGAGCTCAAAGCATAGGTCATGCCCACAATCAACATCAAGGAACAGTGCATGAAAAACCCTCGAAAGGCCATTCACGTAGATTGTCAACCAGCGATAAAAGTGGTACGTACACATTTCCAGCACATTTCTTATGTTTTTCCACAAGTGTCTGATATTTTCTGAGTTATTTCACAAGTATCAGAGAGCACGAGTTCTCACGCATAAGTGCAGCACAACGTTACAACTCTACCCGCATAATATAGCGCGTAAGAAATAGTCGGCAGCCTATAAAAGGCGTGAAATATATGAAGAAGTGAAAAACAGATTGTGCACCTGCTGCATACAGTGCTTACGGATTCAAATGCGGCATCACATTTATGCGCAGCTTCTAGAGATAACCACGTCCTGTCGCGACAAACCTCGTGTCTTGAATAATGCTTGCTCTGAAGTACACGTTCGAGTCAGAATTACGACCATATGGCCCAAACTAAACACGGCAGAAACGAAAGTATGTGCGTTATTTAGGCCTGCATTTTCCCTTTTCAATCCCTGAGTACTTGACATGAATGTGCTCGGTCGGCAACCACATTTGTTTTGATCGAGTGCCCAAGAAGCTGCCACTTCTCTGCCAATCTGTCATTCCTTAATGACGACGTTCATGCCATTTTCTAAAGTATATCCGTCTATTTGCATGCAAAATTGAATTTAGGTGCCATATATCAGTCTACCCCTCTATGGTGCTATTAATGGGATATGCTTTCCTCACCACTACTCTTGCCTACATAAGAACAGATACGATTACAAGGTAATTCAATACACCTCTTGAGTATTCAATGCTTATACTTACATTTGTCATTACTTAGACGGCACCTATTATATACCAACTTCACCCTAAAAACATCGCTGCGATAACGCATCAAAAGACAGTTTGGCGAGGTTTTGCATTTGCTTTAAGAGGTAGCTTGTCAACTGTGTCATGCTAAGCACTCGACGCATTACATATATAAGCTGAACAAAAATATGCTTGGTGCAGTAAGAATGACAGCATTCGCTGCTTATTATTGCATTTCTACATGATATCATTAGTCGCCAGAGTTCAAACATTATAGCTGAACTTGCCTAATTTTACTGCCATAATATTCATACAGACAGTCGACAATCATGCATCCTTTCCATAGACCTAATTCTACGAAAAGGGAGAACTTGCGTGCTCAGTTTGAGTAGAACTAGGTGTGCAAAGGCTCGAGTGGCCGCATGATAAAATGGCACATGGTACCGCACAGCTCAGTTGAAAGCATGCTAGAAAATAATTACATTTTATTTAGTTTTACCTGCCAAGACTGCGATTATGAGGCATACCTTAGTGGAGGTCTCCAGAATTTTCGACCACCTGGGGTTCATTATAGTTTTAGTGCCGAGGCCCTAGAGCGGCTTTCGTACGTAAACTCTTGTATAGTGTTATCCTTGGCTGGAGCTGCATGTAGAAGGGAACGCGAGAGAGTGCGTACGCAAGCAGCTTAGGGTCCCCGACATTAAAAAAGTATGGCAGCATCGTACTAGTAGTGCCAAATGTGAGGAAAAAGCGGAGCTTTTTGGCCGCCCTTGTTCGTTATTAACGCGATAGCGTTTAAGAGCTCGTTTCGCAGAAATTCCGGCGTCGGCGTCGGCGTCGTTGGTTGTGAGCGAAAAATCATCATCTTGTCCGTGACCGAAAAATCAAGAAAGATGCAAATAAAATAAAAATTTCCGGGTCCGAGTGAGGATCGAACCCGGGCCGTCTGCGTGGCAAGCAGGTGTTCTACCACACAACCACGCCTCTGCTTGGAAATACGGTGAAAATAACTTCCTCTGCTTGGAAATGCAATGAAAATAACACTCACGCTTTACAAACACACGCGTCCTGTATACAGGCCTCAAAACACAACATGTAATATCGCAGTAATACTGCGTGGCACAAGCGTACATTGCCATCGGGCGTCAGAACATGTGAATACCATAACGACATCGTGGTTTAAAGCCGGCCAGCCATTACAAAAGGCACACACGTTAATGCGCGTATTCCCTTAACACCACGTAGGGGGTGCATAGCAAGTATTCACTAAGTGGTTGAAGTAGGCAATCCGAACAGGATGTCGCTATCGCGTTCAACTCTTAAAGGCGAAGATTGAGGGTCCCCCCAATTTTGTTTTTTTTCTTTCTTTCTTTAGCTTTTTTCTCTTTCTTGTATGCATTTTCTCTTTGTTTCTTTATATTTCTTTCCCTCTCTGTATATACATTTCTTTCTTTCTTCCATTTTCTTCTGTCTCGTTCTATGTCTTCCTATCTTTTTATGCCTTTGTTTTCTATTTTGTTTCTCTCTCTTTCTAGGCTTCCTTTCTCTCTTACTATTTTCTCTTTCTACCTCTCTCTCACTCTCTTTCACGTGTTTCACGTGCTCCTCTTCGCGGAGCAAAGTTTTCGTTTAACGCCTGCATCTGCTGTACTCGGTAGTAGGGCTTGCCCAAATCTTGGGCGTACTGCCACCTGAGAAGTTTTTCACGACGTAGCATAAGTTATGGAGAGCTGAAATAGCATCGCTGTTAAAACTCTTTATGATCACGCACCCAAATATCAGTACTCGGGCCTCTAGCATATTCATCTCCATCAAAAATGCGACCACTGCGGTGAGAATTGAACCCGCGATCATCCGGTCAGCAGCCCTGCATACTAGAGGTGTGCACGGGCTCCGGGTAGCCCGAAAGCCCGAGCCCGGCCCGGCCCGCGGGCCGGGTTCGGGTAAGCCGACGTCGTCTCACCTCGGGCCCGGGCCGGGCCCGGGCTATGTTTTTTTTAATCCGGTGGGCCGGGCCATATGCAAAGCCCCAATCAAACTTACGACGTATTATTGCTTCGCTTTTGGAAGAGAGTGTACAAAGTTGTGGAAAGTCGCCTGCTTTCAGAAAAGCAATGCTTAGAATTATTTAATGAGTAGAGCGACAATGGCAATAATTTACCGTTCACACAAGACGAGCTTTTTCATTACTTATCGATGGAATTATCCTCCTGTCCTGCATCTGAAGTACTAAACTTCAGGAAGAACAAGCAGCAAAAATATTCCAAGCTTGCTAGCTTGCGAAAAGATATTGGCAATTCCTGCTACCAGAGTGAGGAGCGAGCAGAAGTTTAGTCTGGCTGGATATTATGCAGGAGCGCCGCACTTCCCTAAGCCCGAATCGTTGGATAGCTTCTTATATATACACAACTTCTAATTTGTGCGCATAGTGACTGTCATGTGTCGATTGCTTATGTTTCGCTCTGATATGTTGAATAATATGCCACATTATCGGAAATAGATATATTATATCCACAGCGAAACTGCGTAAGATCGGGCCGGACCGGGCCGGGCCCGAACTTTTGTTTTTGTACGCCGGGCCGGGCCGGGCGGGCTCGCAGCCCTTTAGCGTCGGGCTCGGGTGGCCCTTCAACGCTGTCAGCGGGCCCGGGCCGGGCTCGGGCTCGAAAATGCGGCCCGTGCACAGCTCTACTGCATACTGCTCCGCCGCTTTGGCTTTCGAACGGCAGTTGCCTCATGGTTTATATCGTTACAGCTCGTCACCCATCATTAGCTTAACAACATCATGCGGTCTCAAGCAGGCCTGTAAACATCCAAACCTTGCCACCGTTTTGAGTACTTCACTCTGGAAAAGAAACTACTCCACAAGAATTGACATTTGGGCAAGTTAGAATTGGTTATGCATCTTTGAAAAGGGCAGCTCCAAAAACAAGGATACAAGAAGAAGTACAGTAACCACACAGCGCCTGCGTGGTGTGTTGTACTTCTTCTTGCCTCGTCATTTTTCGAGCTGTTTATTTCAAACATATAGAAACTACTGCCTTTCTATACTGCATTTATATATATTCGCTGCCATGGCTCAGGGACTAAAGTGCTCCGTTCCTGACCCTAAACACGGTCGTTAGATCCCAGCCGCCGCTGTCGCATTACGAAAGAGGCAAAATCCTAGATGCACATGTACTGTCTCATTTAAGTGCACGTTAAAGAAGCTCAGGAAGTCTGAATTTTCCAAAGACCTCCAATACGGCGTCTATCATAATCTGAGCCAATTCGCAACGTTAAAGCTAATAAACAAGCAAATTTTGCATCCATAAAAAAAGAAGTATATATGGTCTAAGTTTTTTTAGCCTACTTACACATCTGACAGCTCACCTGAATCCTGAACCTGAAAAGTGCGAATGTAGAAAAGAGCTCTTTGTATGCAAGTAAGCGAACATACTAAGTAACACATTCGGCAGCGTTCGCAAAATTACACAAAAGAAGTGTCAGTTGTAAGTTTCGCAAACCTATGTCTCATTTTATATTAGTTTGAAATTGTTCGAAAGAAATGCGTTTAGCGAAACTTTTCTTACAGGAAAAACTGCAAGCATTGATTCCATGAGCAGGAGGAAGAACTTTCTAACTAGGACAAGAAGAAATGCTGGGAACATCACTCGTGCCTTGGCTGCGTTGTTGTAAGAAAAGTTGAACAAAAAATAAAAATAAATCAGGAACCAGAGGAAAACTGCCTGTGTACTCCCTCCATTTTCAATGCCCGTCATTGCCCTCATAAGCCCTTGCTATTGTCTTTGCAGCATTGTATGAGCCCTCTGAGCTATACTCTAACGAAAAAGGCTCCAAACGGCTCGAACATAGCACGTTAGAAAGAAACCACGAACAGGTTCCGACATGGGTGGAGCCACCGACTTGATTGGGGAGGTCTCTTGGCCTCTTTTGTCTTGTCCCTCAGGACTCGAATAAAGTTATTTGTATGTATGTAGGTAGAGGTTTAAAGAAGCTTTTGACCCTGTTACTTTTTGTCGGGCGAGTATCTTCATGTTCACCCTAGCACAGGACCATCATGGCTTACTCCCCATGTTATTGCGTCCACCTTGGACGCAATAAGACATTGCAGACAGAGTCCTCTCTGCTTACTGCTTACTGGCGGACTTGTTGCCTTCAGGTGGTATACGAGGGATTATTAGTCAGCTGCCAGCTCGTAATAAGATCACGTGCTACGTGACGCCTACAGGCAAAAAGAGTGTTCCACACTCGCCGTAATGACAACAGGCGGCGCTGACTGACGCTCCCCACGTTTAAATGCACATATATACCCCATAAAGTGGACGGAGGGATGACCGCCACCGTAGCTCAGTGGTAGAGCATCGGACGCGTTATTCGAAGGTCGCAGGTTCGGATTCCTGCCGGTGGCAAGTTATCTTTTCGTCCACTTTTCTTTCTTCACGTTTACATTACAATTACTTCTAACAACGTCCCCTATACTTTCCTTAGCATCATTATCTATTCTAACTATATATATATATATATATATATATATATATATATATTATATCAACTTTTGTAATGCGCTCAAATGTTACCTTAAGGTCGCTATGCAGACATCTGGGCCTTTGGGCAGTGACGGGACATTATGCTAAAAAGAAATCACTCTTTTTTGGCCACAAGTGGGAGGCAACGAGTGCCAAGCAACAAGCTGGAATGTTACGACACCTTTGAGAACTGATCTCTCTTAACTCTACAAAACGTTGGTGGAAGCGAACGCGGCCGTATATTCAACGTTTGTGACCACGGGAAGGTAAAGAAATCACCCTCTTGATATTTGTTTCATAGGCGTTGAATGTTATCGGATATATTATGTTGAGGCAATTTGAAATATGAGAACTTGCGGAAGGTCTTAGAATTGGACTACATCTGCAAGCAATGGGGGCATTTTCAGCGTGTTCTAAATCAACACGTAATTTATCCCTCTCGAGTTGGAGAGCTTATTAACTCAGCTGAGATAAATATAGACCAAACAGAGGTTGAAGGACGCTGAGACAATGCTTCTGCAAAGTGAAAAAAAAATTGTCTTGGACGAAACTATACTACCTTGTAGAAAATTCCTTAGCCCGCAAGCATTGCTTGGCTTGGCATAGTTTGAAATGTGTGGTTTTCTTAAACGTAGTTGATGTACCTATGTCAGGTGCTCAGCAATGCTTCACTAGAAATTAGATTGTGATGTTTGAAGATCGTGCGTGTTGCGATTATTCGGCGACTACTATCTAAGAAATATTGCACTGTGTATATCGTATTCAAGACACACAAATTAGTACTCGAAATCAATACGTGTGGGCAAGGGGATCGTAAGTAATTAGAGTAGGATGAAGAAAAAACAAGTCGTCATCGGTAGCGAACGAAACTTCCTTGCCTTTAGGCTTCATTAGGTGGCGAGCAAAGAAACGAGCCCCTCAATATATTGCTCTATTGAACTTATTCTATCAGCACGAAGGAAGCAGCTTCTGTGACAATCAATTATGGTGCGGCAGATCACACGGGTTCTCCAGGAAACAATGCACTGCATTGATTTATAACAATCTATTAACTAGTGCTGAACAGCATACTCTGCCAAAGTATTTAAAGACCAATCATGGACGGACAATGCTTCATGCTGCTATTGCTGTACACGCACGGGGAATTCCTCTCGCAGCTTCCTGAAGGCGAACCATTCGCTGGAAAATAGATGAAACTCTTTAAGGTTTGACTTCTTTCATTTATCGTAACCTCCGTTCTCCAAGAACGCAAACAATATTTATGAACGCAAACAGCATATGTCACTGCAGCAGAAATCAATATTTCGTAACGTAACACGTGAACAAATACTTCTTTTTTTTCTGCACAAGCAGAAGCAGGTTGGTCTCGAATGAAATTGTCTCCAGCAAGCCAATACTGTTCAAACCATGCACAGGCTATTCTTAGGCGCTACTGACAGGCACAGCGGCAGGGGCGTAGCCAGAAATTTTTTTTCGGGGGGGGGGGGGGGGGGCACCTCTTTGATTTCGGGGGTGGCACCTCATTGAAATGGTCATTTTTCGCTATGTATGCCATGGCGAAAAAAAATTTCGGGGGGGGGGCACGTGCCCGGTGTGCCACCCCCCTGGCTACGCCACTGCACAGCGGTGCCTAAATCACCTTTAAATCAAATTTCATGATAACACCACCATTGTACGCAAAGATATGCAGTATTTGTTTGTGTTTCAACTATTGAGCAGTTAAACCTGAGCCTGACAAATGATAAAAAGGAAGAATTTATTCTTGGGAAAGCACAAGACAGAACATATACATAAATTAGTGGCAAATGTCATAGCCAAAAGTATTTTCTGGCTTTCGTATTTAAAGAATTATTACACAAACAGGTTGTTGTAAATGAAAAAAAAATCGGTATTTATACCCTGTTTCATGACAAAAATTTTCATTTTTAATTTGAACGCTATGTACTTTACACTAATATTCGCGTTTGTTTCGGCGCACTTCAGAGACAAAGTGAGTCGTTTTCGTTGAAATGATTTTTTAACGTCCCATGGTGACCAAAAGAAGTAAACTTCACAATAAACTGCTGTCGCTCCTTTTGATATATTACGCAAAATGTGTATATGTAGAATTGAATTCACGGATAAGTTAGAAAATGCATAGAATTGAAATAAATAATTTTAGGAGCACAGAAAACTGTCTTTTTAGACAGTCGGAACACCAAAGCAAGATATTTTTAGCCTTTTAAAAGGAAAGTTGGTAGCAGTAGCAAAACAAAATATATTGCGTCACTGGACGTTATACGAGTAAGATGAGGTTAAGAACAACAATGTATTATCGGTTACAGATTATAAATAATGTGGCGAACAGGGCAGATAATCCAGCAGGTGGGTTGGGTTATTCTTTTCTGTCTAGGGGTTGTTCTTGCCTTACTGACTTTCGCTTTCGCTCTAAGGCACTTTCATAAAATGACGCACATGGTAAGTCAAGGCTAATAAACGAGCATCTTTTTACTGCCGACAACTAACAATAAAGATTTCATTGCCTACACGTAGTGCCTTAGAGGCTTAGCAATTTAGACGCGAAGTAACACTTCTGCAAGATTCAAATGAGTGACATTTAGGCCCTTGCAGGCACGCGGATGAATATTTCGACTTCTTTTATCACAAGGAATGTAGAATGGAATATGCTGAATTGCAGTAGTTTTAGCAGTGTAGATTTTCTTGTTCCTCAAATAGAAGAAAAAAAGCTCCGTTACTGTAAATGCTTTTGTATTTTATGGTCTAAGCGAAAACAAAAATCCTCCCAAGCCTTTTATTTTGAATAATACCAAAGCACAGGATTAAAAATGAAAAATTTTCTACCTCCAAACAAGAAGGCCCAAAAAATCAGGCACGTTGATTGCTTTGTTCTCGCCACTGGCTCTTATGGCATGACCTACATTTATTGATGAAATGTAATTTCAGGTTACTGAAGCGTAAATAAAGTGCTAAAGGAGAACTCCGCCGTAAACCAGAAAAACTTGCGGAAATGGAGAAAGGGACGAGTAGGAAACTTATCAAATAGGTTGCAAGGCCAAATCAAATCCTCTGACGTCAGAACGGCATTTGGCGGTTATGTAGGACCAAAATAATTGTTGTGTAAGTTTCTGCGACATGGCGAAAAACCTATATAAAAGGGGCCCTGCAACACTTTTTGAGCATGGTCAGAAAACGCTGGCGATGGGTAGTCGAGGCTCACGAGAACACAAGAGCCAAATATTATAGTGCAGCACGCGTCCTCAAATTGACAATAAATTCTCAAAGTCAGCTGAGGATTGCTTTCTCTTCTCTCGACAAATGACGCTACAAGCTCGAAAATCACTCGTCACAGCCACTGTATCAGACATTGGCTGATTAGAGCATGGCGCGCTCGGGAGTTTCTGGGGCCGCCGCGGGAGGCCACGACTTGTCCATGCGTGCGCACGCGATCGCACTGAAAACTCGCGCGTTCGAAGAAAAAAATATAGAGAAAAAATGCTCAAGGTCACGAGGTGCGCGTGACGTACCTTCTTCCTCCTTGACATCCCTCCCTGCTTAGCTTCCAACGCTCTCATCAGGACGAGAGAAGAGAGAATGCAGTTGCAGCGTCCGACAAATCTTTGTAACTCCGGGCGTACTGGACAGATTCTAAAAAAATTTGCGGTGGTGAATTCGTGAAGCAATAAGCTCCTTTAGTAATCCATTCCATGGCTACTTGGGAAAGTGTTGCAGGGCCCCTTTAACACAACCAGCGTTTATTGCTTGTACGTTGCAACACAACGAACGAACGATACATGACAAATGGATCTGAAGCACTTTTGTTTGTTAGCTGCAACATTTTGAAGCCAACTGACAACAAGGTCACCAAGAGTACAGGCAACGATATTTGTAGTCTAGCGAAGCTTTGGAACTATACAGTGAGTCGTCCTCTCCAGCGCCTTCTAGTGGGTTGCCCTCTTCGAAGAGAAAGAGCAGCTCGTGCTGAGAGTCGGTCCCCGCCTTGGCTGTCACTGTCGTGCATCGTCACCGAGTGTCCGCTAATAAACGTCTTAACGATTCGGTGGAGAGTGCTGTGCCCTTAAAACAACTTCGGTCCGCATTCAATGCCCTTGGAGCTTCGATCCCGTACCGGGCCATCTACCATGTCCCAAAACGCCGCTCAGCAAACGCTTCCTCCTGCGCCGAGGACTAGCTCGCCATTTACGAACGCGTGAGCGTCCCCAATAAATGGGACGAGGCAGGCAAACTCACCAACCTGGTTTTCTACCTCGCGGGTGTGGCCGGCATGTGTTCAACAACCACGCATCCGATTTCCCGACTTGGTCCGCTTTTTAGACCGCCGTCGTCGACGTGTTCGGCCGTCCTGCCGTTCGTAAGCTGCAAGCCGAACAGCGTTTGCGTGAACGAGCACTGCAGTCCGGCGAGTCCTTCTCTAGCTACATCGAGGACATCCTTGACTTGTGCAAGAAAGTTGACGCGAGCATGTCGGAGTGCGACAGAATCACGCATGTTCTCAAAGGCATCGACGACGATGTCTTCACCATGCTCCTGGCCAAGAACCCTCGCACTGTGGCAGAGGTCATTACCCTGTGCCAAAGTTACGAGGAGCTGCGCCGACAGCGCTTGATGACCCGTCGACCGCCGTCACGCGACGCTGATCTCGCGTGCTTGTCGGCCGTTTCTGACCACACCACCTTGCTGGTCGAAATCAAGTCATTCGTGCGTGAGGAAATTACCCGCCAGGTCTCTTTACTGGCTTTCGCTCCGCCTCAACATGTTGAACAGCCGTCAACTACACTTCTGCCTTCCCTCCGCCGAGCGATTCAGCAGGAAATCGCGGAGGTCATTCCTGAATATCACCAGTACCTGCGCCACTAAGCTACGCACAAGTTGTAGCCAGGCCGCCCCCCACCGATTCCTGTGGCTGGCCCGCTTAGTTACACCGAAGCCGTCGCCAGACCCCAGGCCTTCGACGCAGCTGTGCCGCATACATACGCCGACGTCGTCCACGTGCCCCGACTGCCGCCCACCATGCGGTCATATCACCAGCCGCCTCGTCCCATCGCGTTCTGTGACATGGATGGGACCCGCGAACCGATGGCGCACTTCCGACAACCGCCCATCTGCTTTGCCTGCGGTTGCGCCGGTCACGTCGCACGCTATTGCAATCGCGTGCGGCAGCCTCGGTTCGCATCCAACCTTCCCAGCCAATCGAGCCGCCCTTATTATGACCAACCGCCGCCTGTGTCACCGACGTCCCGCACCCGCACCATCTACCCGCAGTTCATCGTCTCCACCACGTCGCTCACTGTCGCCAATGCGGCCACGTCCGCTCGCAGGGGACCAGGAAAACTAGTCGTCGCAGTCCACGAGGCAAGGGCTGCGACGCTGTCGAACTGCGAAAGCCCTCAGAGAAGCCCATCGAACGTGATAGACATGTTTGTGGATGGTTTTCGCGCATCTGCCCTTGTAGATACTGGAGCCGCCGTATCCGTCATGGACGCAAAACTTAGCCGGATATACTGCGCAAAGTGACGACGCCACTTTCCGGGCTCTCCCTCCGTACAGGCAGCGCCCAAAGCATTCACCCTACAGCGGTGTGCACAACCCGCCTCATGATTCAGGACGCGATGTACGCCGTCGAACTGATCATAATACCTGCATGCTCTCACGATGTCATCCTAGGATGGGATTTTCTCTCCCGCCACGACGCCGTCATTCATTGCGCACCAGCAGAAATAGAGCTCTCACGATTCGCTGAATTGACGCCGGCCGACAGTCCATCGGCTGCAAGCAAGGTAGTCGTCAAAGACGACACCAAAGTGCCTGCAAACTCGTCAACGGCGGTGTCGGTCTACTGCGCCAGTCTTTCCGACACCGTTGCACTCCTCTCGCCATCTGACCGTGTTTTCATGAGGAAAGGATTGCTGGTTCCTTTCGCGACCGTGCAAGTCACTCACGGCAGCACCTCTATTTTGTTATGAACTCATCTCCGTACAGTGTTACGTTGGTGCGAGGGGAGAATGTCTCGGCAGCGAGGAACCCATCGAAGACGCACAAGTTATGGACGAACCCTATGACACGCCCTGCCCAAGTTCCAGTACGCTCAGTGCTGTTTCTACATCTGCTTCATCATCCGCTGATGTGTTTGGTTCCTCCATTCCCGACAACCTTACGCCGGTCCAGCGTTCCCAGCTTCTGGGCCTGTTGGAAGAATTTCGCTCTTCTTTCGATATCGCTCAACCTTCTCTCGGCCGCAGGGCCGCTGTTACGCATCGCATCGACACAGGCACCCAACCACCACTGCGGCAGCTTCCATATCGCCCTATCTCCCACAGAACGCCGGGTAATCAACGAGTAAGTCGACGACATGCCTGGACGCGATGTTATTCGACCCTCTACAGCCCCTGGGCGTCTACTGTCGTTCTCGTTGCGAAGAAGGACGGTTCTGTGCGGTTCTGTGTGGACTACCAACGCCTCAACAAGATCACTCGTAAGGACGTGTATCCACTACCACGAATAGACGACGCGATTGACAGCCTGCAAGGAGCAGAATTCTTTTAATCTCTTGATTTGCGCTCAGGGTACTGGCAAGTACCTATGGCCGAAGACGCTCGACCGAAGACCGCCTTTGTCACGCCCGACAGCTTGTACGAATTCAACGTCATGCCGTTTGGGCTGTGCAATGCGCCCACCACCTTTGAGCGCATGATGGATACCGTTCTGCGCAACCTGAAATGGCACACGTGCCTGTGCTACCTCAACGACGTCGTCGTTTTCGCTCCGGACTTCTCCACGCATATTCAACGCATGCGGCATGTCGTGACGTGCTTGAGTGACGCCGGTCTGCAACTGAACCTAAAGAAGTGCCGATTTGCAGCACGGCAGCTCACAATACTCGGCTACGTCGTGTCCAAGGACGGAATTCTCCCCGATCCCGCCAAGCTTCGGGCCGTGACCGAGTTCCCCAAGCCGACGTCCGTCAAGGAACTGCGCAGTTTCGTAGGACTGTGTTCCTACTTTCGGCGCTTCATTCGAAACTTCGCGACTATCATATCGCCGCTGACGAAGCTCCTCGGAAGTAACGGGCCTCTCCATTCGTGGGCGTCAAAGTGCGACGACGCTTTTCCAACGCTCCGTCGTTTGTTGACGTCGGCTCCCATACTACGCCACTATGACCCTACGGCCCCTACAGATATACATACTGACGCCAGTGGTGTTGGCCTCGGCGCTGTCCTTGCGCAGCGCAAACCAGGGTTCCCGGATTATGTCGCGGCGTATGCAAGCCGTACGCTTACAAAAGCCGAGACCAGTTACACCATCACGGAGAAAGAATGCCTGGCGATCATATGGGCCCTTACGAAGTTCCGACCTGATTTGTATGGTCGCCCATTTGATGTCGTCACCGACCATCACGCATTGTGCTGGTTGTCCTCATTGAAGGATCCCTCAGGCCGTCTCGCCCGTTGGGCACTTCGCCTGCAAGACTACGACATCCACGTGCTGTACCGCAACGGACGCCAGCATGCTGACGCCGACGCCCTGTCGCGCTCTCTCCCTTGCCTGACAACAATGCCCACAGCTCAGCGTCTCACCTTGCCGTTTCTTGCATCGACCTTCATACCATCGCTACCGAACAGCGCAAAGATCAATGGAATTGCCTCACTGATAGACTTGCTGACTGATCCATCGGCAACACCATCCACTCGCGCGTTGCGTCGTCAAGCCCACCACTTCCCCGTTCGCGACGACCTCCTCCACCGACGCATTTACAACGGTGACGGCCGCCAGTGGCTACTAGTCATACCCCGCAGTCTGCGCTCTGACATATGCGAGTCGTTCCACTCTGATCCGCTATGTGCGCACTCCGGGGTATCGAAGACTTACCACCGCATCCGCCAAGGGTACTTTTGGCGAGGGATGTACCGCTACGTGTAGAAATTCGTTCGCTCCTGCATAGATTGGCAGCGCCGCAAAACTTCAACGCACCTGTCGCCGGCAAGTCTGCAACCTCTACCTTGCCCTGACCGGCCGTTTGGGCGTGTTGGTATCGACTTGTATGGGCCACTTGCCGCTAACGTCGGCTTGGTAACCGCTGGGCCATCGTCGCTGTAGACCACCTCACGCGATACGCCGAAACCGCCGCCCTCCCCGCGGCTACAGCGCGCGATGTGGCCTCGTTCCTGCTCCAACGATTCATGCTGCGTCATAGTCCACCCCAGGAACTGCTCAGTGATCGAGGCCGTGTCTTCCTGTTCGAAGTCGTCGAAGCCATTTTCAAAGAGTGCAACGTTGTTCACCGCAAAACTGCTGCTTACCACCCGCAGACGAATGGCCTCACCGCACGCTTCAACCGTACGCTCGGCGACTTGCTCTCCATGTACGTCGCCGCCGATTACACAAATTGGGATGCCATCCTGCCGTTCGTCACATACGCCTATAATACCGCCCCTCAGAGCACTACTGTTTTTTCACCTTTCTTCTTATTATATGGAAGGCACCCGTCGCACACCATCGACACGATACTTCCATACAAGCCGGATCCATCTGAGTGTGCGCCTATTTCTGACACAGCCAGGCTTGCTGAAGAGTGTCGAGAGCTTGCAAAGACCTTTACTACACATGATGAAGAGCGGCAGAAGAGCATTCGCGCTGACACCAGCACTTCTGCGCCTACATTCCTCCCTGGAGCGCTCGTATGGCTCTCGATCCCTACCACTGCAACTGGCCTCTCTTCAAAACTACTGCCCAAATACGAAGGCCCCTACCATGTCGTCCAACGCACTTCCCCTGTAAACTACCTGTTCGAACCCATCGAACCATCTTCGGACATGCGCCGTCGAGGGCGCGACATTGTCAACGTGGAGCTCCTCAAGGTCTACCATGACCCGCTCCTAGTAACCAGCTGTTAGGTCGCCAGGCGGCTCCCTTTTCGTACCCGGGGTAATTGTAGCGAAGCTTTGGAACCATACAGTGGGTCGTCCTCTCCAGCGCCTTCTAGTGGGTCGCCCTCTTCGAAGAGAAAGAGCAGCTCGTGCTGAGAGTCGCTCCCCGCCTTTGCTGTCGCTCTCGTGCATCGTAGCCGAGTGTCCGCTAATAAACGTCTTAACAGTAGCTTTTAATTGTACTTTAGTGGTAAACGACTTCAAGAGGACGGAATACTTGCCACCGGTGGGGACTAAAGAAACAATAAATTTTGCTCAGGGAAGCTCAGAAGCGGTTGAGAAGAAAGTACACAGGAGATGAAGCAGCGACTTCCTTGCTGTTGAAGGGCGTCCTGACCGCTGATCATCCTAAACTTGTTCTCTTCCTTCCCGAAACAATTCGTGCCACTCAACAAAACTTGATCGGCACATGGCTTCCTTCTAAAAAGTACACATCATTTCATGGGTCTCACGCGCGGTTTTATCCAGTTTGAAACAAACCTTCGCCGCGTAATGCTGCTCAAACAAAATTTATTGTGGGGATGATAGGTCACCTTGATAGGGGCTGACTTTAAACTCGATCTACACTCCGCGAAGGCCTGGAGACGGCTGACGCCTAATGCGCTAGTAGCTAAGCCCACCCACCACCCAACAAGCACAAAGAAATCCCGCTCCTTTATCTAGTTTTGGCGGGAAAAGTCAGTCTTACTGCTTTCCCGACGAACCCTATAGGTGGCTTCCGCGAGAGCACGAAAAAGCTGCTCTATAGCTCGCAGAAGTCTACCAACCCCAACAATATTTTGCCAAGTTCATAGAGGCCAACGTTATTAGCTAACGTCACTCTCATTCTTGCGAACGGTCACATTTAGCCACAACCGTTCCCAAGTATTTGTGTCTTCAATGAAGACCAGTTTTCGGATAGGCTTGAGGTTAAAATTATTGTAGTATGTATGACGGGAGATGGCAAAGTTTGAAACGTCGAGCCCTGCTCTAGGATAGTTTGGCATGATATACCAACCTTTTTGCGGGAATTTACTCTGAGCTAGTGTGCAAAGAAGGTACCCCAACGTTGCGACAAGCGCTTTTCTCTTTAAAGCATCAACAGCGTTCCTTAGCCGTGCGTAAGTATAGGCTTCATACACTCCTCTCCTTTTTTATGTGGATAGAGTGTACCAAGCATATACATACATGCCCTAAGGTAAGGAGTTGCAGCGTTAAGGAAGATGCGATCACTTGCCAAAACATCGGCTCTAGCCGCACCCCATGTTCAAGCAGTTTTCTTGTGAACAATAGCGGGATGACGCATTCAATATTATATGAACTTTTTACGGATGCATTAAAGTACCAAATGAATTAGTGAAGTTCTCGAAAAGTATGATGCCTCTTCTCGACTTTATATTATTGACCCGCTGTCGCTCCGTTCAATATATTTATTCAGTCCTTCTCAAGATGGGAAGTGAATACAATAAATCGTCGACATCGGCGTTTGCTTTGATCGTCCGCCTCGGTGGATCAGTGGCTAGGGTGTTCGGCTGCTGACCCGAGGGTCGCGGGTTCGATCCCGGCCGCGGCGGTCGCATTTCGATGGAGGCGAAATGGTAGAGGCCCGTGTACTGTGCGATGTCAGTGCACGTTAAAGAACACCAGATGGTCAAAATTTCCGGTGTCCTCCACTACGGCGTCTCTCATAATCATATCGTGGTTTTGGGACGTTAAACCCCACATATTATTATTATAATTTGCTTTGATCTGACGAATTAAACATCTTCCATAACTGTGAATGACAAGACGTGTTTGAGCAAAAATAGTTTTCAACTCGACCATGAAGCGGAATCACCTTATCCAGAACGATGTTCGGTAGCTTATTTCCTAGCATATCCAGGAACCATGACGCTTGATGCCTTGCGAGAACAATAGCAAGAACATAACTTAAATTTTCACCACCATTGGATGCGTGCGTATTACAGTGAAAAACCAACATCAAATACATTGTTTACGTGTGGTACGTATTTACGCATTCGAAGAGTTGGTACAAGTATCAGTTTAAAGCACTTCTAAAAAAACGTTTTTATTCTTAAATTCATGCTTTCTTTTGACCTGCTATCGGTTACCGCACATTTAACAAGCACTAGAAGTAGTAATGTTATAAGAACAACGCAGCATTGTTGAACTTGGACAAATACATAACCATCAAGGCTGCGCTCATTGCTACGTTGTTCTTTCAAAGCACGTTACTTTTAAAAAACACATATCTACCTAAAGACGACAATTTATAAAATTCTGATCACGCGCAACGTCATATACGTGCCAGCTGCAGCGTTCATGCCCCGCAAAAACATGACCTGTAAATTGAATGCCAATTGTTCCGACGTTTATATGGCGATGAGCAAAAGCAATGCAGCATTATTAGAATTTCGTCCATCGCTTAACAATGGCGTACAGTTGGGGAGCCAGCATAGTTGTATTTGCTGCTGTGCTCTCATTTCCTTCTCCTACAAAACGAGATCCCTGCTCTGGTAATGCGGTTGGGTTTTCTATGTTGGCGAGTGCGTTAAGACCACCCCTTCAGAGACAAATTGCTATCACGAACGATAGCTCAGTGTACAAGCACGGATACGGAAATAGTCAGGCACATCACCGACGTACAAGGCGGAAGCATCCTAACCGAGGTTTGGACAGCGTTTTCAACCATCTACTTAGCTTGAACTTGCATGCAGCCCTCGCGTGGCAAAAACTATGGTAATACAGATAAGAGGAAGGCTCAGGGGGGAGATGTTAGCTTTAGAGGATGAAAAACTCCGGAACACGAGGTGTAGCTAGAGCCAGCGTTTAGACAAGCGGTCTTCAAGGAAGAGTACAAGATTGCTTAGCGAAACTTTGGCTCCATAGATACCACGCCTTCAATTTTTCATCAAACAATAACGGTAGTTTTACAGAGCCGCAGAAAAGTGAAGGCTTCTTAGCTTCATTTTGCTACCACACTTTTTTCTGTTATCAACACGAATGCGTTCAGTTGGGTCATAGCGCAGAATTATGTGAGCATTGCCGCGGCATGATGTCTTCAGCTTTCCGTTCGCCACAATGTAATAGTTGTTGCGGTTTTACACCCCAGAACCACTATGAGAGACGCCAAATTTGAGTGCTCTAGAAATTTCGATCACGTGGAATTATTTTTTATGAACTTAAACCTGAGCGCACGAGCCTCTAGCATTTCGGCTCCATCGAACTGCGGCCACCGTGGCCGGCATTCGACACTGCGTACATCGGGTCAGTAGTCAGGCACCATAAGCACAATACCACCGCGGCGGGTGGCACTTGTCGACAGTTTTCTCGCAACACGCGTGGTTTCTGTGGCACAAGAGCAAAAAAATAGTGAACCCGAAATTTAACGCTGCTGCTCTTCCAAGTAACGCACCAGTTTGCGTCTTCAGCTGCTTTTGTCATAGCAAACGCAACCGTGGAACGTTGGAAACAACTCGTGGTGCCTCATTGTACTAACCTCATATTGCACTCATGAAGAACACTCAGCCGCCCCGGTGGTACAGTCGTTACGGTGCTGGGATTAGGATTAGGATTAGGATGTTGTAGGCTGCCGGCGGATCTAGCCTTGCGAAATTTGCAGGCAATTGCCCCGCCCGGTTTCCTCTTTTCTGAACATATGAAACCAGTGTCCTTCTGAAAGCGAAACGCGGGCATGCTCTATAGAAAGTCGTGCGCAGCGCGACTCAGCCCTGCTTAACCAGTGGCCTGTGAGCTATTCCGCCTACAGTGTTACCGCCCCCCCCCCCCCCATAGCCCCACACCACACCCCAACATAAATGTCACTCATCACCAGTCATCTGCGAGGCCTGTAACGGTCAAAAACTTCAAGAGCAGTCGCGACACCTCCTTCCTGAATGTCCAGTGACCACGCGGAAACACAATATCGTTTACACTGTCGTGTGGCGAGCCTAAACGTTGTAGTTCTTCAAATAAACATTGACGGTCTTTGTTAAGCTCACGACACTTAAGTAAATAATGTTCTACATCAGCACAGGTCTTGCAAGCCGGACACAATGGCGTCGCGGAGAGTCTGATCTTGTGGAGCCATGCTGGTGTACGCGCTGAACCCGTCCGAATGCGATGTAACAAAGAGGCCTTTTCCCTTGTTAGCCCTTTCGTCACACATGGCTGGTGAGGTGTCACCCATAAAGAATGGAAATGCCTGTTGACAGTTTCTCTTAAAAGATGTTGATGGTCTCTGGGAGCCTTCTTCGTTGGCCTAAGTTCCAAAGCACTCCGGGCAAGTCTGTCAGCCGCCTCATTACCCGATATACCCACATGTGATGGAACCTATTGCAACTTGATGCTCAGTCCAGCGCTGCGCAGGTCTTTAAGCATACGTAGCGATCTTTGGGTGCACTGGTCCAACACCAACCCATGCTTTAGCCGCTGCAGAGCAGACTTACTATCCGAAAGTAGCACAACTTGTTGCTCCCCACAAAACTTCAATTTCTTCAGGGCTGCCTGAATTGCCACGCTTTCACATTCTGTTGACGAAACAACGCTGTCGAGTCGCGCTGCCCAGGACACCTTTAGGGACGGGATCACAAACGCTGCAGCGCTTGCTCCTCGCTCTATGTCAACCGATCCATCGGTGAAAACTTGGAGATGGTTGGCGTACTTTTCTTCAATGTATTCAAGCACCGAAGAGCGTACTTCTGCTGTCGGAGTGGAGCGCTTGCTGTGCATCCGTGGAATCGTCAACTGGCAGTCGACATTCTCATGTGACCAAGGTGGGTCTTGTCGAAGTTGTTTGTGTCTGGGGAATTCCAGGCCAAGATGACGAAGAGTGTTGAGGGCCACGTCAGCTCGCATTCCGTACGTCGCCGAAGGCGACTAAGGAGTGCTCGTCCTGGACTCGATTCACTAAGTCGGCTAAGTTGTGTCAGCAGTCGTTGAGAGGCGAGAAGACGCAGCGGTGGAAGACAAGATTCATGAAGCACATTGACGCTCGCTGCAGACTTTGGCACTCCCAAAGCAACTCTTAGGCCTTTGCGATTAAGTGTTTCCAGCCGTTCGTACTGCGTCTCACTTGGAGAGATCAGAGGCAACTGGAAGATCACACGGTTGACAATTACTGCCGAGTGCAATCTTATCATTGATGTTGGATGACTTCCCCAGCTTGTTCCTGCCATCCTTCGGAGGATGTTTACACGGGGTGACAGGGCTGAAATCGTCTTGTCTATTGCACGTCGCCAATTCATTCTGGAGTCTAGTGTGACCCCAAGGAATCTCAGATGCACCAATTCAGCTTGCTGAATTGGTGCATCTGGAAGTGATATCTTCATCCTTGTTTCTCGTCTTCGCATACCGGGGAATAGCATAAACCGAGACTTTTCTGCTGATATTGTTAGCCCAACAGATGCGAGATGGGTCTGCGCGGAGAGTACAACCCTTTGACCAATCATTTCCAATCGCTTATGCTGATATCCAGACAGCCAGATGCATATGTCGTCGGCATATATTGATATTTGAACTGCCTTACTGACTATCTTTAGGGCATCGGGTAAACCAGACATGGCCACATTGAACAACATTGGAGACAGAACACTGCCCTGTGGCACGCCTCTGGTGATTTTCCTTGAGCTACTCAGCACTGTCCCCAACTTCACCTGCATCGAGCGATCACTAAGAAACGCATGAACAAAGCGTAAAAGGTGCCCTGTTATCCCCATAGACACAAGACCAGAAATTATCGCATCCTGGGACACGTAGTCGTACGCTTTTGAAACGTCCAGAAATATTGCCAGCGTTGACAAGCCGTACTCTCGTTGGTGTTCCATGTGGCTTACGAAGTCTAAGATGTTGTCTTGTGCACTCAATCGTTGCCGAAATCCAGTCATACATGATGGAAGAGCCTTGTGATACTCAATCCACCATGTCAGCCGAACGCAGGCAAGTTTCTCCATCAGCTTCGCAACGCACGAAGTTAATGACACTGGTCGATATGATGCCAGCTCCGTCCTGTCTTTACCAGGCTTCAGCACCGGCACGACCCAGGCCATTTTCCATGTTGGAGGAATGTTGCCCGACTCCCACACATAGTTGAAATACGTCAGAAGGCTACTCCTCAGTTCTGCAGGCAGATTAGCAATCATTTGGTTAGTAATTCCGTCAGGTCCAGGAGTGCAGCGTCGACGGAGAGCGCTTATGGCTGCCGTCAGCTCCCGCAGCGTAAAAGGTGCGTCGATGGCAGATGCAGAATGAGGCGGAAGCGAAGGTGGTTCACTTTGTCTTCCAATCATATAAACGTCAGCAAATTCCTCGGCTAGAGATGGCATTGATATGTCCTTCAATAGTGCGAGGGCGATAAATGGTCTTAAAGGCTGGGGCGTGCTTCCGATACTATTTACTACTCGCCAGATCCTTGACAGTGGAGTAAATACACTTAAACTCTCGCAAAACGCTGCCCATTGTTTCCTCCGAAGCTTTTTGGTGTGTCGCCGTATTGCTGCATTAAGTCGGTTAAACTTAGTTTTCAGAGCTGGTTCGCCGCTTCTTCGCATTAGCTTTTTCTCTGCCCTTCTTCTAGCAGCACACAAATTGCGGAGTTTTAGGTCCGGTGCTGGAAAATGTGCCGGTAGCTTAAGTATGGTGGTCGCCGCTGCTTTACTCGCTAGCATATCCTGAAATATGTCCCCTGATCGCTGATCTAGATGCTCTCGGTAGCGATCCCAATCAGTTACTTTGCTGCACTTAGTGACCATCCAATGGTATCCAGAAACATCAATAAATATAGGGAAATGATCGCTTCCCATTCTGTCTGGCGCTGTACGACACGTAAGTTGAACGTCACTTGAATGCAAAGTTAGATCAATTATACTTGTACACGCTGGGGGGTCTAAAGAACGTTACATTGCCATCATTTGCAATGCATAGGTCTAGCTTATCAATGGCACTTTCCAGACAACGTCCACGTGCATCCGAACTCTTGTCACCCCACGACGTGTGATGCGCATTGAAATCACCACAAATGATGCGCGGAGCTGGGCAACGATGACATAGATCTTCTAAAAACTTTTCGATGTGAATTTTCTTGTGAGGAGACACGTACACAGATGCAATACTGACTTTGCGGTTTCCTATCTGTGCCCTGATCGCAGAAACTTCGACAACATCTGTGCACAAGTCGGCCACCTTTAGTGCTACGTGTGGTATCTCTCTTCGGATATACATGGCGGCACTTCCATTTGGGAAAGACGTTATAGTAGGGTTCTTGTGGGTGACGTATCCAGTGATCGATCTTTGTCTCGGTAACCCGGCCTCCGACAGAGCCAAGATCGGGATTTGATATTCTCTCAAAAACAGGTTCAGTTCATCCATGCGAGAAACGATACCGGTACAATTCCACTGCATTATGAAAGGCACTTTTCGGCGATTTAACGTACACTGAGGCTTTGCCTTCGGCATTCTACTGTGGGTTGTGCACGAAACAACCAAACAGCACAGATTCTAGCGCCAGTACGGCCTGCAGCATGGTCTTCGCGGTACTTGGCGGCATTGTCGCTAGGTGAGAACGTAGAGCGGCAAATAGAACACGGACAATCTCCGCAGTGTCGTGGACATTTTCCTCATTTCCCTCTGTCTTCTGCTCGTATTCTTGTCTCAGTACTCCGGCATAGGAAGCTTGTGAGGAAATGTCCTGCGAACTCTTAGGCGGTCTGGCTGGTCGTTTTGCTTGGCTCACGTTGCCTGACGTTTGCAGAGAGCATACTTCCGGCTGCACGTCGCGCACAGTTTTCGGCACAGTTGCCCTTCTGTCTGTCATCAGAGGAGGAATGTCCTCAGGAGTTGGAGCAGCTGACAGGCCATTAGTTGGTTTAGGCCCCGTAAGAAAGGCTTTTCGTCTATGAAGCGCACTCTCTCGGAATGGGCATGCACTGTAACTTGCGGGATGGTCACTATTACAGTTTGCACATTTAAAGTCCCCATAGACGCGGGTTGAATTCCTGCGTGGTGATGACGTTTCAATGGACGCAAAATCATAGAAGCCCGCGTACTTGAATTTAAAGGGACCGACAACTGCCCAAAACATGAACTGAGATGACTCCACTGATGGAAATATTGTGCGTCACACTCACTCAAACCAACCCTGTTTTTTTTTCGTGAGACGCAGATTCATATTCTTATTTTCTTCGTGGAAAGACGCAAAAAAAGTGACCTTTGGCGCCTTTGGTGGCAAATACATGAACGAATTGATGTACCCTGTCACGTGACCGTTGATTACTGTAGATGGTTGAGGATCTTTTTATTGGTACTGAAATATTGTTCGATTCTTTATATTAAAAGATATTACTCCATAAAAATGTACACATAGGCCTGCGTTAGTAGTATGCATTAAAGCGGCGCTGCCTTCGCGTGACGTAATGATACCATGCTCGACAGCGCGTCTTGAGCAACTTTTCAGCGTGCTCATGCAACCGTGCACGCAGTTTGCAGGTGTCTAAGATTTTTGAGCGACATAATTTTACTACCTACACTTCGTCTCACAAATGACGCGCACTGCTACTCGGCGCGACCGTGCATATGCGTGGTGACGTTTTCGGTGACTTGGCTTGGCTCGTGTATTGAGAGAGTAACGCCGCCGGTACAAGCCAACCATGACACAGGCACAGGCAACCTTGGGCGCAGGCGCACACAACGCGGTATAAATACAGGGAAGGTGTATATTGCCTCATCATCTCATTGTAGCAGCTTGTTATTTTGAAAAATAGTTGAAAAGCTCAAAATGAAGGTGGTTAAGTGCAGTTACAGGAACTCCTGCGAAAGCAGAACGACCACGCTTTCATAAATCGCGAGAAGGGCTGGTGGCATCGCTATCAATTCTCAGCGTTGCTGGAGGAAAGGCTCGTACATGTGTGTTTAGAGCTTTTCAGATAAAAAAATACAGCTTGTAAAATAACTACGGGCTTTTGGGATTAACTACTGCAGCTAGAAACACTACGAAGGGTGACCTTTCTGTCGCGCCGTAAAAAAAATGGGTCGAGAAAAATCAGTTGTCGGTCCCTTAAAGTGGACGTTAAAGGCCCCAAGATGGTGGAAACGAATCTGGAGTCATCTATTGCGGCGTGCAGACTAATAATATCAAGGCATTGGCAGGTAAACCCTCAGAAATTATTATCATACTATAATTGTCACTTCGCCTTCGCAAAGGCGAAGTGTTCAGATTCATTGATCCGTATTTATTGGTAGACCAGAAGAGGGGAAAGTACAGTGTGTGAACGCCGCTTAATGTCTCTCAATATCCCGGTACTTACTTATTTCTCTACTACGTATACAGTCTTGAACTTTTACTCTATTTTTCAAAGGACACTTTTACAAGTAAATGTCTTTCTTGCTTCAGGAAAAAGAAGGCATGTACGCAACAGAAGTCATTCTCCCCCTAACGGACCTGGCGCAAAAAATTTAAGATTTTGAATTCAGATGTTCACCTTATATCTGCGAGCTCCACAACATGTGAATAAAGAGCGTTGCCAGAAAATTACGCATTGCCACATATAGCATAATGAAAATTCCATTTATTACTTAGCGCAACATAGTATCAACATCTGGTGATGAAATGCCTCCATGCGCAAAATGATATTAACTTGCCGGACTGGCCATCCTCTTGTCTTATTAAAGGTGTTTTTTTTTCTTTTATGTGACGTTGTCAAGCGTCCTCCGTTACGTTAGTATTGTCGTAGTCACCATCGAAATCGTGAAAGCGGGAGCTTATTGCATTAGCGCAGCTTCCATCGACTTGACGGAAAAAGGGTTTGCATTCCTGAACAAAACACAGTGGTGTGGCTCCACACGTGTACATGTGCAGCACTTCATTCAATATTATCAAAGGGATCCCGCCCCCTAGTTATCGTTCTTTTGAGTTGCTTAGTCAGCCCCAACCGGGTCTCCTTGCGCCTGCGCGCAGAAGGAACGTATGTTTCAGATCACTTCAATAAACAATGTGTTGGAAGTCAGCGCATCGTCCCGTCGACTCTTGCTTCGTCCGTGTTTTGTATGCGCTACAAGTTTCTTCATGTACTTGCAGTTACTGAAGTGGACTAAACTAGTCTCCGCTAGCATATCGATACGATTTCTTAGGTCACTAGACATACGGAACAAATTTGAATGCGCAGTTGCCATCGTAGGACTACACATTAGCACTGCTTCCAACGCAACTCGCAGGAAAATGTGTAAGTAAAATCTACTTCTGTATAAGAGTTATGATCATGCGTAAATGTTAATCTGAGACGATATAAGAAAATAACCACTTATATTAGGTACACTTACGCCACTACTAGTCACGAAATAAGAAAGAAATGTACCGTTGAGAGCACATAAGCCTCCTATATAGGTCGGATGTACAACAGCACAATTTTAGAATGACACGACGGTACGCGCATGACCGTGACTGCCAGCGGACATTTATTTTTAAAGCGTCCCTCCTTCCCGCGTCCCACACGACCACAGCGCACGCGCGTCCCCTCCCCGCCTCTCTCTCTCCTCTCCTACGCTCACCCCCCATCCTCTACTCTAGGAATCCTCTACTCTACGGAGCGGCGCCCGCGTCCTACACCCCCAACAGCGCATGCGCATCCCCTCACCCTCTCCTCTCCTAAGCTCACCCCCCTTTCTCTACTCTAGGAATCTTTAATTCTACGGAGCCCGCGCCCTCTCCCCCCTCTCTCCTACTCTCACCCCCCTTTAAGCTTTAAGCTTTTTTGGCATTGAGCTTTGGCGTTTGCTTCATCTAGGAATATTTGATGAAACGGCGGAACGTGTTCTCGAGACAATAGCCAGCAATGACCCTTCGGACCTCTAATTGGCTGACGATGAGGCTGTTCTTTGCCCATTACCTAGTGTCGAAAAACAGGTGTAGTGCGGAATTTCAACTTGAGCCACCCAGAAAGCTGCTGAAAGCCAAGATGCCTCCTGAGCCAAGAAATGCGTGAGCAAGCCACATGCCAGAGCTTGTAAATCAGGTATCTTCCTCGAGATGCCGAAACTCAGGATGTTCTCAGCCAACAAAGTTACGGTGTAGCATCTTCCTATGCATCCCACTTGCGCGAAACTGCTACAAATAGTTTCCCAACAAACAAGAGTGCTTTTCACGAGCAAATGTAAATCTTTGTTATCGGCGAGTGTTATTCGTTGTCTGCGCGTTAAGACCCAGTGTACATTATAATGCACACACTGGTGTGCAAAAGCTGTTTGCCCTACAGGTGCAAATTTTTTCTCGTGTAAAGTAGGTGTGCGCAATCCAAAAATGTGTCTTGATTTCAGCTGCGTGGCCACAAATTCACTGAGGTCTGAGAAGGATATAGTGAAATACTAACCTGTGCTTATAAACCTCAGCTTAATGGAATGCGGACCGTACATTCCAGTATTTTCTTCTCATCTCTGCAGATATGTCAGTTCTCGTGTCCTTAACGCAATAATTTTAACACGAAAGTGTTTTATGCCGGGTTCCACCAAGACTTTAGTGACGTATTTCCGCCACGGAAATGACGTCGAAAAAAATACGCATGATCAGAAGACAAACGTTCGTGAACGGGAGTCGAACCTATGACCTCTTGGTCCGCGACAAGCGTTGTCGGGGACGCTAACCACTGCGCCACGGCCACATTATCTGTAGGCAGTACAAACACGCCTTTTATATCTACCACTGTCTTCTCACAATGCTCTTGCTTGTGAAGTAATGCATCATAACTGTGAAAGCCACGATTAGTTTCTTCAGTGTCGTTTCAAAGCCTCCGTCCCATTCAGCGCGTTTCGAATAGGAAAAGTGCAATTTTGTCAACGCATTAACGCTCTGCCAGGTGGCGACCTTACCCTCAGCGTCGGCGTCGCTCATAGCATCCATTCATACCAAAGGTAGATCTGCAACGCGCTAGTGCTAGTGCTTAGCGTGGCCGTAACTCCGCGTTCCCAACTTGCATTCGACACGCGACAAATCGTAGCCGGCCAACGGGGAAGACACGACGCGCGTTGCGTCACCCTCTGGTCGGGTAGTAGTATTAAGGCGAAAGCCTTTAATATCTCATGCTCACGTCCGTCCGGTGGTGGTGGTGTGCGTCCTGACCACCCTTACTGCGCATGAGCAAACTCTCCCCACGCACCTTCTCTCCTACGCTCCACCCCTCTCTCCTCTAGACATCCCTGCCCGCGGCGTCCACACCCTCACTGCGCATGCGCGTCCCTCCCCCCCCATCTCTCTCCTCTAGGGCATTCCTTCCCGCGGCAACCACACCCCCACTGCGCATGCGCGTCCCCTCCCCCCTCTCTCTCACCTCTAGGCATCCCTCCCGCGGCGTTTACACCTCCATTGCGCATGCGCGTCCCCTCCCCCCTTTCTTCTCCCCTACGCTCCCCCCTCTCTCACCTCGCAACGCCGACGCAGGAAGCGTCTGCTAGCGAGTTTCTTGATTGAAAAAAAAACGACTCCTCGCGCTGCACAACCGTTCACTGGCCACCCCATATATATAGGCACTGGATCTTGACCTGCAAGGTAGTGCCGGTGGGAGATTTCTCCTGTGCGTTGTCGAACAATAAAAATTCGCAGCGTGCGCGTTAACTAAAAGTGGACTGCGGGTCTCTGTGTCCAGTCCGAGTCTTCTGTCTCTCATTGCCCATTACCAGCGATTCGCATGTTCCAGTAGGAAACACCGGTCCAGCACTGCGTGATTGCGTCTTCCTAGATTTCTCTCCTGCGGAACGCCGCGATGAGCGCCAGCGTCAACGCCGCCGCCAGTGTAAGCGTTAGCGCCCGCTGCTTCGCATCTACACATGGTTCCCTTTAGCGGAAGATGGTGTAATTTTAAGGCGAAAGCCTTTAATGTCTCATGCTCACGTCCGTCTGGTGTCCGTCCGGCGTCCGTCCGTCCGTCCGTCTGTCCGTCTATCCGTCCATCCGTCCGTTCGTCTGTCCGTTTGTCCGTCCGTTCGTCCGTCCGTTCGTCCGTCCGTTCGTCTGTCCGTCCGTCTGTCCCTCCGTCCGTCCGTTCGTTCGTTCGTTTGTCCGTCCGTCCGTCTGTCGGTCCGTCTGTCCGTCCATCTGTCCCCCCCCGTTCGTCTGTCCGTACGTCTGTCCCTCCGTCCGTCAGTCCCTCCGTCCGTCAGTCCGTCCGTTTGCCCGTCTGTCCGTCAGCTCGTCCGTCCGTTCGTCTGTCGGTCCGTCTGCCCGTCCGTTTGTCCGTCTGTCCGTCCGTCCGTCCGTTTGTCCGTCAGCCTGTCCCCTCCGTCCGTCTGTCCGTCCGTTCGTCCGTCCATCTGTCCCTCCGTTCGTCTGTCCGTCCGTCTGTCCGTCCGTTCGTCCGTCCGTCCCTCCATCCGCCTGTCCGTCCGTTTGTCCGTCTGTCCGTCCCCCCGTTCGTCTGTCCGTCTCTCTGTCCCTCCGTCCGTCTCTCCGTCCGTTTGTCCGTCTGTCCGTCCGTTCGTCCGTCCGTTCGCCAGTTCCGTCCGCCTGTCCCTCCGTCCGTCTGTCTGTCCGTTTGTCCGTCCGCCTGTCCGTCCGCCTGTCCCTCCGTCCGTTTGACCGTCTGTCCGTCCGTTCGTCCATCCATCTGTCCCTCCGTCCGTCTGTGGGTCCGTCTGTCCCTCCGTCCCTCTGTCCGTCCGTTTGTCCGTCCGTTCGTCTGTCCGTCCGTTTGTCCGCCTATCCGTCCGTCCGTTCATCCGTCCGTCCATCTGTCCGTTCCTCCGTCCGTCCGTCTGTCCGTCCGTCTGTCCGTGCGTCTGTCCATCCGAGCTCTGGCACGGAATCAGGTGGCCGCCGGGGTGCGCAAACGGACGGCAGTCGCGTCGGACTCTACAGCGCTCGCGCTTTGCTTGCGTAGCGTCGCTGTGCCCAGCCCTTGCAATCACTCTGACCGACGCCGTCGCAATGGACACATGCGTCCACGGAATACACTTTCGAATTTACAAAGGTTCTGTCAATTTTAAGCGCAGGAACGCGGATGGCGTTCCAACGCATGCGAACGGAGGAAGATTAGTCTCGCGTCTCGCTTCGATTCGCGGTAAAAAATTAAAAAAGAAAACGCGCACACATTCAGTTTGTGTGTTATCCCAGTGAGAGTGTAAAAGGAAAAATGCATGGCATAGCCTGTGGAATGGCCGCACGCTTTTCGCCGAACACACTTTGGAATGTACAAAGTGTGCGTCAATTTTTTCAATAACTCTAACATGCCGCGAGTAGGCGTCCTTAGCCCAAGTTCGGCGTTCAATTAGTAACGCTCTTATGGCTGTCACACCACTTTTTCTAATTTCGCTCACACCGTACAGCTACCACAAGCATATATGAGCACAAGGGTTTGTTTAATCATTGCTCATAGACGTTAGTCGTCGGGATACAGATGTACCACCAAGCGTCAACGTGGACGCAACCACGTTAAACGGTACTATAACTGTCAGGCACAAATATACATTGTGCAAGCTCTTTCATATTGTCACGCGCGCTTCTTATTTCACTTTTACTGTATTCGGTTTACGCCCACAGACTATCAGCAATGCTCAGCGCAAGCCGCGCCTTCAGTGTTCGAGAAGCTTCGCGATTATAGAAGATCGTTTTGTTGAGATTACGCGCATAACGCGAATATTACAGCGTGTTCTGGAACTTACGTGGCCGCCAGCGATAACGCTGGAATGCTCGATAACAAACGTATAAATGCCGACGCGTGTCACTGCTTGTCAGTTTCTCGACGGCAGACGCTCTGTTCGCCGCTAGCAGTGCCAGTGTGTATTGCTGTAGTCTGAATTTAGGTTTCACGGCCCCAACTTCGGCCAAAAAAAAAGAGTTTCTTCTTTACACGCCGATTGTTGCCTTCGTCGGCGTCACAACCACGTGACAATATCAATGTACAGTAAACAATCAACTACTTCTGTAAGGACGCGCCTCACTTTCATGTTATACCGATTCCTATGACAGAGGGATCCACCATGTTTTTTTTTTCCAAAGATAACTGCTACCGCAGGTGTTAGATCTAGGCCCCGACGGAGCGGATACAATTGTGGACGCTCAAGAAACATCCGACACCATGCATATAAATAATTCAATAAAGACCTTTAAGTGCGTACTGTTTTTAAAAAAATCACAGCATATCCACGAGGTGAATGATGGTGAGGTGTGCGAAGCTTGAGAGGTTATGGTTGATGCCGTTAACCCTCCGAGAAGTTCGCCCGATAAAATCATCATGCAAACACTTGAGGTACGGTGAAGAAAACTTTACGAGCCGCCGCGGCCGTCCGCGCCTGCTGCTTCGCTTCGTCCATGCCCCACTAACGATTCGACACGTACGGCGACGATCCAGGAGACTGAGAGAGGCACTCGATCGCCGCGCACTCGGGCAAAGCGCGCAGCAGCCAATCGGAGAGTAGCGGCAATTCGGAGAGTAGCGGCAGAGTAACGCCATCTAGGAAATGAGACGAGAAATGGTCATCTCTTATCATGGCCTCCGAGATGGCAGGCGATACTGGGGGTTACGCGTTACGCCTGACAAGGTTAGATTAAGAGGAGCTTCGCCCCTAAAACGGCAGGACAATTTGCGTACCCGCCGCCTCTGATATAATGGCTATGCTCTCTGGAATCTAAAGCTTCTTCGCGTATAGCTTTGTACAAGTTATCCGTTCTATATCACATACATTGCGTAGACTACACCACTAACAAAAGCGTGTGCCTTTTGCTTGAACGCGGTTTCATCTTAATTGCCTTATATGAATACGCATACTGCTTTTCAGAGAAATACGTTACTTCTTTCACACATCGTTGGGCGTAGTTAAGTGTACTGCAGTATTCATTAGCACCTTGCAGTGCTCTCGCGTTAAAGCTCGGACAGCATACTCAACGCTTGCGTGAGCGCCTCCTGATAACTTTTTTCGTATTTCCTTGAAGCTATTTGTGAAAGAAATTTGAATTACCAGAATAATTTACCGCAGGAAGTGGAAAAAGAGTGCGGCTAAGCAAGATTGGAAAAAATAGTTCTAGTATTTAAACAGCTGCAGTCCTCGGAAATTCTTTAGGAAACAGTGCTTGCGAGGAAAGACATGGATAACTAAGGTTAAAATAAGCTCTTAAAATGTCTGCACAGTCCCCCCCTCTCATCGTCAATGACACAAAATTTCCGTCCTTTTATCCTATTTCCGCCTACGGTGTATGCATCTGGAAGACAAAAATATTATAACATCGACTACTTCAACTATTTACCACAATATATGTAGTATATCAAGCGAAATTAGATGGATGGACAATTTGAGGCGAAAACGTGACGTATCCAACTAAGTCATCTGAAATGCCCTCTATGTGCCAACGGTTGAAGCAGCCAAAACCTCCCACACCGCAGAGCCCTAGACCACACCACCTACCACAAAGCCAACAACGACAAAAAAGGTACGCCTCAGTCTCTCATTTATATGGTGGCCTTCTTTCGCAATATGGTGGCAAAAGTGAAAGAATATGATGTATGGCCGCTGTGTTAAAATGTGTGAAATATTGTTTTATAAAGCAACGATAAAATGGTTCTCATTACGTCGGGACGTCACTATATAATTTTGGACGTCTTTCATCAGAATGGGAAATGTTTAGTTTTCACACACGAACTGCCATCCCGGGGTTCGTTACGGTTTTGAACACGAACGTGTTTTATGCCGGGGTCCGCCAGGGCTTCACTGACATATTTCCGTCACGGATATGACGTTGTAAAATATAAACTAAAGGATTGCAGAGAAAAAAACTAGAAGAAGAAGTTCCGTCACCGGGCGTCGAGCCAATGACCTCTCGCTCCGCAGCGCGCGGCGCGAAACAACTCGGCCACGGAGCGTACGCTCTTCAGCTTACTAACGGCGAGCTATTTATATACACCGTATACTGTTGGCGGTCCTCAGAGCTCAGCGACTTTTGGGCATTTTGGTCATCACTAGCGCGATGGAGCGAAAGTGGAGCGGAGGGCGCACTCTAGAGGTCGTCGCCCCTCTCGTTGGGATGCGCGCGCCTCCACAGGGCGTGGTGGCTCGTGCGCCCGCGCTTATCTCGTGAGCGCGGTGATCGCGGTGGTTTGTACGTCTTGGGTTTTCACTGCAATTGTGTGTTGAAGTTAGAGAGAGCGCGAAGGCC
Source organism: Rhipicephalus appendiculatus (assembly GCA_030522465.1). NCBI lineage: Eukaryota > Metazoa > Arthropoda > Arachnida > Ixodida > Ixodidae > Rhipicephalus > Rhipicephalus appendiculatus. Next base: position 58,473 of record JALIZH010012210.1, read on the forward strand.
ACTTCGCTCACTGCGGCGGCCGCGCTTGCGAAAGGAGCACGCTGCTCACACAGAAGTAACAATTGTGAAATTTGTTCGCGCTCCTCCTGTATACACTTGTGCGTTCGTTCCGTGCGTCCTTCTTTATGTTTCAGCAGAACGCTTTAAGTGTCGAGCTGTGACAGTTGTTAGCCCGGGCTCGTGTTGTGTATGCTCATTCCGTGCGTCATTTCTGCTTGAGGTGCGCGCTACAAGTTTCCAGCTGCTTGCCGTTGTTCGTGTGACATTACAATTTGTTGCTGCATATTCCTTTGCCCTTGAGGCGAAACATTGCACAATAGACACTCAACTACCTCTATGAAGACACGTCTCACTTTCGTGTTATACCGATTCCTATGACAGACAGATCAGTAATGTTTTTAGAAATTAACCTTAAGTTACAACGCGATCATGTTTGCTGGGAATACGCGCCGCGGGCAGAAGTTATTGCCCTATCATTCGGCGCTTTCAAAAACAGTCAAAAGGGCGGTAGCTAAGCTTTGTTTGGGGTCCGCATTAGCGAAGTCATGTCCACACTCTATGCAATCGAGCTTTGACAAGCAAATGCGCCGGTTGTTGTCGGCTGGCAGTGGCGTACCAACTCTTTCGCGAGTGGGGGGGCAAGACACAGCCTCTGATATATATATATATATATATATATATATATATATATATATATATATATATATATATATATATATATATATATATATATACATATATATACATATATATATACGTGTGTGTGTGTG
>JALIZH010012211.1:0-45000 GCA_030522465.1 Rhipicephalus appendiculatus
AAAATCTTAACGCCACAGCGAAGAGGTGCGTGTTATAAAGCGATAACTGAAAAAAAAAGACATCCAGGTTGTCACACTATAATAAATTCGTGAACACAAGGTGTAGCTGGATCCGACGTTTCGTCAAGTTGACTTCTCTTCTTCAATGCTGCAAATTGAAGAAGCCTTGAAGAATGCAATTCCGCTTCTCGAAACGCCGTCTCCAACTACACCTTGTGTTCACGAATTAAGTGATAACTGGGAATACGCAGTTTTATATCATAGCGTACGCAAAAGCTTTCATTAGCGTTTGTCACCACTGCGCATGCGTCGTACGCTAATCTCCTTCGGGCCCCCCGTTAAGTGGCGGAAAGAGCGGGCGACCGCAACGAACGCCAATTTAGCGTACGCTATTTGAAAACTCCCTAATATTAATACTATTTCATTCTTCTTCTCGCCTTACAGAGACATCACGTTACATCGCCGATGATGAAATAAAAGAACTGATGAATCTCGCTTTGCTCTTTGCTGGCATGCAGGGGCCCCGACAAATCCGAGCGCATAACTTTTCCAGTGATGATAGCGCTTGAATGCTTCGGGACTCACCGTGCACTGTCTGTTAATTCACATTAATACTGCGTCTAACAAAGCAAACAAGCCCTTAAATTTGCACCTGTTTCCTACTTTCGAATAGAGTATATCACAGGTAAGTATTACTGCACTTTGTGAGATCGCATTTACATTGATTCATTCCGTGCGTAGCTCAAGCAGGTATTCTGCTTAAAGTTCTCATGCTGCAACCTGAGTCAAACATCAACACGGTAGCCCGTTTCTCGATTCGTATTTCTCCTAATAACTGTCTAAATTCTTCATTTTGCCCGTCATTTTGCTGGTTTTCACGAACAACTTGAAATGCACAACCTTATGGGCGTCACGTTAATCTATTTACAAAATAATCTTTCTGTACATGGTTGAGAAGAATTATTTTGAGGCAGTACTATAAAAGCATCTTACAGAAAGCCATACCACCAGTAACCAGGCAAAAACTGTTTACGGGCTATGAAGAAGATAACGATCCGGAGACAACACACATTCGCCAAATTCCCGTTTCGTTTCGTTTACCACTAAAAAACTAAACTGATGTCCGGTCTCTATATCCTCAATTTCATCATTTTTCCACATTAGCTAAATAAAAAATATCGACGTAAGGCATTTCTCAGTTGGTTTTGCGGAATAAGAATGTGAGTAGTGTACGCGCTTGATTATTACAGTGACATTGACAAGAACTTTATTGATACGTCCTGAGGAAAACGATTAAGGTGAGCCGGAGCCCCCCCCCCCCCCCCCGCAATCAAGTTGGTGGCTCCGCCCATGACGGAACCGGGAGGTGATGACTCTCAGCGACGTCACGGGCCCTCTGGACAGCCTGTAATTGATTTGTACAATGGAATTAATCAAGCTGAAATTCTTCGGCAGATAATTACAGAAATGAAAAAGGGGGGGAGGGCTATATGCGCTTCGGCTTTTTTTACGTTGATTTCAGTCGGCTTCGCAATCTATTAAAAGAGCTCTTCTTTTCTTTTTGCAACCTTACATTTATGCGAAATGTTCATTTAGTTGTTGTTGCAGAAAGAGTCTTGATGAAAATGTGACTGCCTCGGCACTCAAAAAATCTAGGATAAGTAATGAAGCTCTTCTTGTGCTCACGTAGTTAAGATTTTAAAGCAAGTTTCCGAGGCAAAATGAACCTCAAAGGCAATGCCTCTTGCTAAGTTATAATCAGATTTCAGAATTCCGTGAAGGCGTTGTCGCAATCGTTGCCTTTATAAAGTTCCGTGCTAGAGTCTATGCTACAGTGTTATGTTCTTTTGTAGTTATGTTCTTTAGGCTTCAGTGAAAATGACACACTGCACAAATACAAACAGTAATTTTCTAAAGCATGGCTCTTGTATAAGCCCGGGGTTTGAAGCAGGCGGCCTGGCACACACATGACTGTCTTCCTGCCACGTTTTTTTTTAAATTTACTTAGTGGGTTCGTGAGCTACACAGATATGAACGGCCTCAAGCATTTTTTTTTGCTCTTCGTGAGGCACCTCATGAGTTCACACCATGTATTAAAACATTTACCGTAAAACAAAATATGTATTTCAGAATCGGCGTCCAGATTTTCTACATTGTGGAGATCAGTATTTATTTCTTCGAATTCTGAGCCAGATTCATTTCAGAAATTACCCGAATATGAAATATGGGCAAGGCATCCTTTGAAATGACAACGTTAGATGACATTTTGCGCAAACCATCCCCGCCCGCTTCCAACATTCATCACTGTCCCGGTCCTTTGCGGGACTAAATTTCGTGACGGCGGCCCACTTGCTTAGATGAGCTCGGGGCCCCTGGTCTAACGTAACGCTTCCCTCGTGACTATTCTTTTGCTTCACCTTTACAGTGACGTCATACATCACTAACGACATTTAAAAAAAAGACGGGAAGGTCGCGTACACTCTAAGAAAAAGTCGAGTATTTTGGGAGTATTTCTGCTACAAAACAATAATCGTCATCTGGCTTGCTCACGTTTCCTCTCTTGAAATCCCGGCTCTCGGCACATTCCTATCAAGAATGCTATGTCACGCTGATAACACGCGCGGCGTTTGTGACCAGGAAGTGCCGGGACGGTGGTGATAAGCCAGGAAAGTACGCGGGGTAGATGACGATTATAGTTGTGTAGCAAAAAAGACACCCTTTTTACTCGATTATTTCTTAGAGTGTAAGTTGTAAGCTTGCGATTAAAAATTCTTAAAAGGTGATGTGCTTAAACATTCGTAAAGGAACAAACGAACTTGTCTCCGGTTGCAGCCTTTGAGAAGACAAGTCCGCTTGTTGAAACGTCGGTTCCTGCACACACGCCTTAGTTTACGAATTTAGTAATTCAGCAATTTTGAAATAACTTATTTCTGCTGTACTCTGTACCTCCGTATCGCTTCTGTTGTCTTCAAAAACGCCTGTTTATTTTGGAGAACAAAGCATGGTGCTTTGATTCAACGTCACTTCCTAATACTTAGTTTTCTTTGCTCTTTGCTTTAAAACAAACTATTTCATGAGTCATTCCACTCTGAAAATGAATTACCAGCGAAGCTCTGTAGCACACGCCACAGATAAAATATATTTGATAAAATATATTTTATATATTTGATAAATATATTTGATAAAAGGCACGGAAAAGCTCACAATTTTTCAATTTGGCGTGCGCTCTTCGAAAGCATTTCCATCTCAATTTGCCTGGGCCAGAAGTGCAGGGCGCTGGTTATTATTTATTTATTTCGTTTACTTATATAATTATTATAAACACCAGTATTTTGTTTAGTTAGCTTGTCAGTTATTTACTTTTTTTTTCTTTCTATTTTTGGTGGACTAGTGGTCAGTAGTGGTCATTGTCGAATTTCTTTGAGACATACTTGCTAGAGGTTTTCAGTTTAGTAAGTTATAACACAAGGTTCGTGTAGTTGCCAGTCGCCTAAGCATATACAGTTTCGCCCTAAAACTCTTTAGGTGAATGTCTGTGGGTGGTTTCCTTCGTTTCCGCGATGTCCATTCAGATTGATTCAGCCGAAGGATTTCTGACTCCCTGCAGCGTCTTGAAATTACACACCATTCTCAATCATTTAACACCGAAGCTGTTCTTAGCCGAGGCTTCCCCGTCTGTTGGCTTAGCGTTGATCACGTGGCCTCACAGTGTGGCGCGAGAGAAACTCTTGAGAAAGGGAAGGGCTGCGCCGTGCTGCGAGAGGTGAGGGTGAGGGCAGAGGATGTCGAGGCTCGGAGGAGGGGTGAACCTTCGAGAAACGCGCCAAGATTGGGTGAGGGTGACGCTCAGAGACTGCCACTGTGAGTGTTGAGAGCTTGCGCTTTCAGAAAGGCGAACTTTTCTGGTTCTCCCCATGAAGCAGCCCGACGAGAGCGTCAGGAAGAGCTGACACGAGCGCGGGCGGGTGGTCGCCGAGCCAACCGCGATGTTCGCGCAAGAGAGGCCGAAGCTAAGCGCCAACAAAGGGAAGACCTGCAAAACATAGAACTGCGATACAACCTGATGAAGGAGGGGCATTAGTATCACCGTTTCGAAAGTGCTGGCTAAGTGGAGCTGGCTGGATTTTTTGTGAGAAGTCTCTAATCTCGACAGCGTTTTACGAGGTTTTGTGAGCCCTTTCAGTAAACTCGACGTGCGACACTGATACGAAAAATGCGCTTCACTTATCTCTCTCTCATCAGGTCGATCGTTGTCCGATTGCTTCCACTGGTACACTCAGCGCCCAAAGCTTATGGATCAAGTGCATTCCACAGACGACCCTTTGGTAAATTACTGGCAGGGTGGTAACCATGAAGGCGTTGCCGTGTTAGATGCATCTTTTTTTCTTTTGCAACAGCAAGAGTAATGGAGCAGAAAAGCAGTGCTAAATATGTTGCGCGTACATCAAACATACATGCTTCAGCTTCCATAATGACTGAGCCGTGACTTCGTGTTTCGTTTAGTCTCACGTGGATACGCGGCATACCTGGGTATCGTTACGACGATCTTATTTATGATAACTAGAGACCGGAACTTCAGGCAAAATGCCTATTTTTTCCTGGAGTCCGTTTCGAGCCTATTTAACATATAAGCACGAACTAAGGAAAGGGAAACGTTTTAATAAAACATTTATTGTGCCTATGAGTGCCTATTTCGACGTTCGTGCCTATATCGCTTTTCAGCGCCTAAAAAAGCCTTTTCGGGCTCGTCGAATACACATTTTGATTAATAGACAATTTTAGTTTCGCGTACGTGGAGGAGTTCGCGTACGTGAAGCGCCTGCGTGATTAAAGTGCGCATGCGCAGTACGTGGAGTCCGTCCGCGCGTCTTGCGGACGCGCGTGAAATATTCGCGCTTGCGTTGCGCGCTCTACGTACGTGAAAGGGGCCACTCTCGCGAGATCACGTTGCTCTCGAGAGAAGGTAGAAATCAAGATGACGCCTGGAAAAGTGAACGCGGCGGGCAGTGTGCCGCGCCTAAGATTTACAAAAAGTGACGACCTCGATCTGCTACGCGACGTTCGAGACTGCAACCCGTTCGAAGAGAGAATGCAACAGATGAAGTGGACTGAAATAGGTGTGCGCCTGTCCGCAGCCAGAGGCAAGGTGTTCAGCGCCCGCACTGTGCGCGACCGCACGGATCTGCTTATGACGCAGTTCGCCGAAAAAGACAGCAAGAGCCTCCGCAGGTAAGCGTGCATCCACACCACTAGCTGCTACGTTGAAATCTCTGATGTGGACGATCGTTCCGCCACCCGTCTCCGCGAAGCGCATCCAAACGGCGGAAGAAGCGAGACCGCCGTCTGGATGCGGTGCGGCGGAGACGCTGCAACGCGTTTGTGTGATCAGTCGTTTGTTGGGACGCGTGTAAGTGCGGTAGAAAAAGACGACCGCGCGGGGTGGATAACAACTCTAAAATCTCTATTCTTGTCTCGTTGCTCTCCTCGGCTTTCCTTTCCCCGCGTGGTGAGGGAGCTGAGTTGGCTAGGGGAGAAATACTTATAGAAAGGAGCACTGCCGCGTCTTCTTTGCTTGGTTTGGTGATTGCCACCACAAGGTCATTACATTTTCGCACTTCTTGCATGATTTCACAGGTCAGGCACCGAGGACGAATACGAAGAGCAAGACCAGCTGCTCCAGGAACTACTGGATTTAGCAAAGGAGTACAATTACAAATACCGGCGTATACGCAAAATTTCCGACAAGCACTCCTCAGATGGCGGTGCTGCACGGCTAACGAAGTCGGCGGCCGGCCATTCTAGAGACGCTGCAGCTGCGGCGTACGCTGCGACCGTCAACAACAACGCTACTAACTCAGGTAATGCACGAAAATTGGCGAGTCGCCATGCCTTGCAACATAGCGTTTTTACACGGCACGAATTCACGCACAGTGATGGCGTGTTCCCTCCTAGGTGCAATTGTTACGCGCAGTGTAGCGTTTCGCGTGCTTGGCCAACGCAGAGGCGCTTGGTGGGCCACTGCCGCGCTAGAAGAGAGACGCGCAGCGCGTCTGCAATCTAGTCCTGATATGTCCAAACACATGAAGCTCTACACGGCGCGTATAACAACTGCAAAAACGACGACAAGCGCCGCCACTGCGCATGAATTTTCTCTGCGCGGCAAAACTTGCCTTGTAGTCCTTCCCCTGTGTTAGGCCGCTACACATTTCGCCTTGCATATTTTAAGAAAACAGCAAAATTTCAATTTGCTATTCGCACAGATGCAGGCACTGACAATGTGACACCGTCGCTCCTGTTCGACCTTATGGTTACGGGAAGCAGCGACACCGAAACTGTTCCGGTCGAGGAGCAACAGCCGGTCCCCATGCCCGCCCCCCGCTGTTGATGTGGAGTCGTCCGACATAGCAGCGAGTCCATCCCCGTCATCACCAGCAGACACTACCGTACCAGGAGACACGCACAGCTCCCAGGGTCAGCAAACTGCACGAAACGAGCCTGTGCGGACTCACGGTAAGCAGTTTTTTATGGACTATCTTCTATGAGCATAGCTTTCTTACAGTTGCATCAGTATTCGCTCAAGCAAGTGTTTCAATATGAACAATTATTATTAATATTGAGCTCTGTTGTATAATGGAGTTATTTGAACGATTTTGTTCTGCAGGAAAACGAACACAAGGCGTAAAGCTGGATACTGTGGACTACCAGTTCTTAGAAAAAAAGAATGAAACATGATGAATTCAAAAAAGAAAAAGACTTTGTCATTGAGTCCAGACGCCTCAAATTAGAAGAAGATCGCCTTGCATGGGAAAAGGAGAGAGCATTCATCGAGTCGGAATTAAGAGAGCAAGAAAGAAGGCAAAGGGCTGAACAGCAGGCCGAGGAAAGGCGGGAACGAGCGGAGGATCGTCGCATGGCAGCAGCTCAGCAACAAGCACTGTTCAGCGTGCTCGAGAACATCGTTGCAAGGCTCAATAGCAAGTGAATTGGGACTGCAGATCGGGCTGATTTGTGGTGCTGGGGCTCACGGCAGGGCATAAACAGTGAAGAAAACTGACTACACAACCACTTCCCTCACCTGTTTCTTTTGTACCTTGTGTTCTGTGTTTTGTTCACTACCATTAAAAAATGTAGTCTTCACTATTCCTTTGAAAATGGGCTTTAATAGAGAGAGCAAACGTGTCAAAACAAAATAGGTTTTTGAGCACCCCCAGGCACCGTGGTGGAACATAACTTGTGCACAAAAGTGGAAGTGAAGTGGTTTAGAATAGCACATATAGGTCGGCTAATTCACACAGGAGTCGACTCTGTGGTCAAGTCATGAGTCTGAATAAGTTCGGCTGAGTAATATGTAGGTGGGAATGAGTCCGAGTGAGTCGGAGTCTGTGCGAGTCCAGTTGAGGAAAGTTTTGGTGAGTCTGACTCTAAGTGATCCCTGAAAGCAAGGTACATTTGTTGAGCGATCCTGAGTGAGCTCCATTTTTGCTTTTTTTGCCGACTTATATGACAGTATGTTGTAGTTTTGTTCTCGGTCAGCGATATGAAGGCGCTAGATGTTCACTGCAAATGCCTCAGGTATTCCTGCAGTGAAGGGGGGCTCGACTCCAAAATACTGCGACACCTGGCTGCCATATAAACACGTGTGGCAGTTTGCTAGTATAGTGCTGCATAAATACATTTCAGCTACTTGCTGCTTGAGAAGTTTCTGGTTCTTTTTGAAGTCGAGAAATGCAAATTCGCTAATAATCTTTCCAAAGCCCCATTCAACTGCTAGACGTACACGGCTCATGCCTTTGTTAAACAAAAGCTGTGCGAGGGTTAGGGATGAGCTACTGTAAGGCTTCATGAGGAGTGGTCTTAGGGGATATGCCGGGTCTCCGTATATCACAAAATTGTCGTTTCCCACCAGCCTCTCCAACTTGGCATAAAGGCCACTGGATTGGAGTATTCCTGCACAAAAATAAAAGTGCGTGTTATGCAGCCATAATACAATCTGTCACGTGGTGTATGATCGCAATGTGACCACGAACACCCGCTGTTTTCTTAGAAAATGGTAGTAACATGTGAATTAGGTTCAGTGTCAGCGACTACAGGAACTTGAGAAAAGAGGACCCACCAGCGTCATGTCTTCTCCCAGGATATGGACCGTCTACTTGGCACACTATGCCGTTTGGACACATGAGCGACTGATACTTCAGGCAATGAACACGTTTGTGTCCAGAAAAATATGCACGTTGATTTCTTTTTGGTCGACATATTGGGCGAGCTGTTCCATCGATGAAAGCCCAACAATTGGGTAGCGGTGCGCCTTTATTTTGGACAGCCTACAGTACGAAACAAAACATGTATCACAACAAGTCCTTAGTTCGGTTTCCTGTAATATATAACAGATATGGCACTGGATAGAGAAGAAGCAAGCATGCGCACAAAGCATGCGTATAAATTGATCAGATTTGACTGTTAACACCTTTTCTGCAAGAGTATTATGAGGAGCAACAAAATGATGGATGGATGGGTGGACGGATAAACTTTCAGATGGTCCTTCGGAGCGCGCTCTAGCCTGATGCCGTATATAAAAACATGCCCTGAGTGAGTGCCCTCTCAATATTCGTTATTTTGTTTCATATTCTGTCGGAAGTCTTTTTGCAGGTTGTAGTCGATGGCACATCATCCGGTGACTGCATGCACCCGCCTATAAAGGACTACCTAGGGCTCTGGACTGACAGCTACAACTATTCACTAAAGAAGTGCAGATCACACTAGTCTCTCAGAAGCAAGTTCCAGCTGACTACGATGAGCTGAGCTAATCACCTGTTTCAGTCTTTGAACATAAGCATTCATAAGTGCTAAGAGAGCTGTTGCTCGAATGCATTTGTAGAGCTTACTATATAATCAGGAATAAAATGGCGACAGTCTGTCACCGTACATTTTTCTTTATGGTGATGAAATGTATCATGGAACTTTTCATATGACTAATCGCTCCGGATCATGTTTGCGATGCTGCTTTCTAGCTCGATTTTCAACAAAAACAGTAAACTAAGCGAAAGAAAATAAAATGCCATGTTTATTACTAGTACGTATCCAGGCGTCAGTTTTCGGGACCGTGAGAAGCGTAACAGCGCCAATTAGGTGTTTCACGTGTATATTATAGGGACCGACAACAGGCCAGCACGTGTGATTAGATGCTAGTAGAAATGAAAAGAGCATGAAATATAGTGACACATTCCAGAGTGCTTTTCGCGTTGTGACTATGATTTATAGTTTCAAATGGTGCCTAAAAGTAACGAAAACCGTTCCGTCGGGCAGCCTAGCGGAAGAGCCTCAGAGCTGGATTATGTAGTCGATCACTTTTCTGTACATAGTCGCGTAGTCTGATGCTGACATGCGCGCCAGTCCGCAGAGTTAGAATATGTATGTTATTATCTTGTCCCGCTCAATTCTGTGATGCTTAGGACAGCCTACACGGTGAAAAGCGGCGCTGCCGTCACGGCCGCCAGTACCAATCCGCGCATGCGCGCGGAGTGCACGCATGCGCCGCAGTAAACCACCGCGCTCGAACACGAAACGCACTCGCGCTTTCATATTTACTGCAGACAGGAAAATTCTGATTACATATGTTTCGCGGCTTTTTTCCACTTTGCCAATCCGTGATTAGACTCACTGACCGGTAGGCTTTCCGTTGCGCTAAAAAATATAGGCACCATAACAGTTGGTTGTCGGTCCCTTTAAAATGAAAGTTTGCTTACCCTTGCAAATTCTTCAAGGCATGTAACCGACAGCCATTCGTGGTTGTTGCAGTCGGTCATTAGATGTCCAAACACACATGTGATGTGTCTGATCACATCAGAAACTACACTAGACATTACAGAGGAGTGCCTGCCGAAAATAGGTTCGAGGTCACACCACCTGTTCGGGTAGGCAAGTCGTCGAAGCGTTATGCACAAAGCCTCACGACCTGACACAGTCACGTTTTGTGCGCTTGTCACTGACTCCGGCACCTGCAGCGCAGACAGCAGCTCGTCAAAGTCCACCCTTTCAAACCTGAATAGTTGCCGAAAAAGTCCAGCTTCTATTCTAGCTGTGTCAAGAAGCCCATTGCGCGAACGGTAGCGTAGCAGCTCCGTCTCTCTGTTTCGTCTCATCACATCTTCCACGGCGTCTAGTGAGCCTCTCAAAAACTCTCGCTCCGTCTCCGTCATGAGCAGGTCGTCAATTTCATCCCAGGATAACATTGAAGATAAATACGGGTCACAAAGTACACTGCGGGCCATTTTGCGCTTAGAAAGTACGCGCCAAACATGCGACTAATACAAACTGCGCAGTTTCACTCCCAACAAAACGACGCTTCTGGCTTCGACTTGGCTTCAACTCATTTGGCAATAGTAGTGCCTTCCTTCACCACTAGGGAGCGCGAAAAGACATGCCAAAGCACCCATTGTGTGTATGCGAGAGCTCCACGCAAATAGTACTTCACGCGCTGCTTCTGCGTACGTGAAACTATAAACGTGGCGGACACTAGCGTTGTTACGTACGCAGAGTTCTCACGTTTGCGTACGCGAACTCCTCCACGTACGCGAAACTAAAATTGTCTAATGTGCTGTTCATATGGAGGAAAACAAGAAGCACTTAGTGTGGCGATATTAACTACAACACGCGCATAGCGCGCTAGTTACGTTTTTTTTGTTCACTTTTTTAGCTCCTGTTAAGGCGCGATTACAGTTCGACGTAGGGTAGACGCGCGCATGCGCTGCATCACGTCGGCGAAAACAGACCACAGTTCGACGCGCTGCCATAGCCAAAGTATAACTGGACTCAGCGGATGCGCTACGGTGCATGTGACTCTCGCCTAAGCGCCGATAACATCGGCCTATAAATGCGCCTTTACGTGAGCGGGGCTAGACTGTTCCCCGTGGAGGAAAAGGGAGGCTAGCCTAGCGCTAGTGGGTCCCCCCTAAAAGATCTCCGTCGAATGGTTCGAGAGTAGTGCAGCTAGGCAGTTGCGTGAGGGACACTAGAGTGCACTCTAGCGAGCCAAAGCTAAGCTAGGCTAGCGCTGCAGCCTACAGCCTACACGCCAGTTTCTTTGGCATTTATGTTCTTCATAACGGCAGTTGTCGGAAGTCTGCCGAGCAATACCGAAGAAAAAGACGCCGAAAAGTGTCCTTGTCAGGCAATGGACCAGTGGATCGCAGTGCTACTCCGTCGATGGAGAAACGGTATTTTGCCATCCATGTGGAAAGCAGGTGAGAAGACATTGGAAAGGTAAACAATATTTTGTGCTTGACTTCCACTCTGAAACACGCATAGGCATAAAGCTCCCAACCTTGCTTACGCAACTGCCAATTTCAATAAGCCCTGAACCTGCGCAAATAACATGCATTTTGTGGTCATTTCACGGGCACTCGGATTGATTGTTTTGTTATTTTTATATCCACATCTGTGAACTCGCATAAAACAGGAAATGTGCGCGGTGCATTCTCAGTCAGATACAGCTGTATATAAGCGTCTCAATTTTAAAATGCACGCTTGGGCTTCTGCTATCTAACTTCGCCATTTCCTCAGTGTTTTTCAACAGCCAGAAGGGAAAAAAAGTGCAAGCGCAAGTGCACAAAAGAAGTTCCACGTATCCACCGCCCCTTCCTATAGTGCAATACGCTCTTTTCTTCTCGCAGCTACCGTGTGAAAAAAAGTGTCATCTGGAGCAGCTCGAGAAAACAACGTTGCATCAAACCAACGCAACCGCGCAACCAACCTGCAACATCCAGGCAGTCGTTCTTGTCTGAAACTTTTGCTGAAGGAAAAAAGCCCCCCACCTCCCCGAAGGGAATCGTGAGGAAATGCGAATGCATTTCGCGCGCGCTTCACTCCATTTATATATGGTGGTTGTGGTTTGAAGAAGGAAAAGGCGCCTAATTTCTGCAGCCCGGTCGGGAGCACGGCGCAGCGCCTTTTTTTTTTGCTTTTTCTTGTTTTTTTTAAATTTTTTTATTTATTTTTTTTAATTTTTTTTTTCATATATAGCTCCGCCGAGCTCCGCCGCAGACCGCTTTTAGTTAACGCGCACGCTGCGAATTTTTATTGTTCAACAACGCACAGGAGAAATCTCCCACCGGCACCACCTTGGAGGTCAAGATTCATTGCCATATATACGGGGTGGCCAGTGAACGGTTGTGCAGCGCGAGCAGTCGGTTTTTTCAACCAAGAAACTCGCTAGCAGACGCTGCCTGTGTCGGCGTCGCGAGGCGAGAGAGGGAGAGGGGGGGGAGTGTAGGAGAGGAGAGAGAGAGTGGGGGCGCGCATGCGCAGTGGGAGTGTGAACGCTGCGGGCAGAGATGCCTAGAGAAGAGAGGGGGGAGCGTAGGAGAGGAGAAGAGAGGTGGGACGCGCATGCGCAGTGGGAGTGTGGACGGCGCGGGCAGGGATGCCTAGAGGAGAGAGGGGGGAGCGTAGCAGGGGAGAGAGGAGGGGAGGCGCATGCGCAGTGAGGGTGTGGTTGCCGCGGGGAGGGATGCCTAGGGGAGAGAGAGGGAGAGAGGAGGTTTTTTATCTATTTTTTTTAAAGGGTTTGCGCATGCGCAGTAAGGGCGGTCACGCCGTACACCACCACCACCGGATTAAGCTTCGCCATAAGATGCTTCACATCTAACACCTGCCGGCGCGCACACCTCCTCAACCTATCCTCCTCCTCCTCCTCCTCCGCGGACAACGCCAACGCCGCACAACGCCAACGCCGCACAACGCCAACGCCGGATGCCTGACATAGCCCGACTATGAAATGCATTCGCATTTAAAAGAAGTGAATTCAGCGCAGACTTATGCGAAGCATAGGTCGCTTTGCATAAGTCTGCGCTGAATTCACTTCGACATTCGAGAATTTTTTTTCCCTCTTGCCAAGCATTACCTGCGGCCATTGTACGTGAGCACGTTGGCAAAAAAAAAGACGAGATCTCGGTAATCATACATATGGATTTCAGGGGACGAGACAACAGATGCGACGGGCCGCTTACTTGGACATTTTGTAGTAGGAAAGCTGGATGCAAAAGAGAAAACAACGCCTGTCTTGGTATGCTTGAAACAATTAGAAAAAAACGAGCAGTGATACCATCGCCAACTTTGTGAACTCGTTCTTGAGCATAGCCCTCCCCATAGGCGTGCGCACGAGGGGGGGGCAGAGGGGGCGGCCGCCCCCCCCTAGTCACCTAGGAGAGGGGGGCGCAAATTCTGCGCCATACATTGACTTAATAGGGGAGGGGGGGGCTGCGACGAACCTTCGCCCTCCCTGCCCCCCCTGAAAGGGAACCCTGCGCATGCCTATGCCCCTCCCGATCCTAGGACGACCGAGTACTGCTGCTCTACACAGATGCAGCAGCTTATATGCACAAGGCTGCTGCACTTCTCCAGGTCTTTTACCCAGAATTATTGCATGTGACTTAATTGTCCTGCCCACGGGATTCATCGGGTCTGTGAAGAGCCGAGAAAGTCGTTCAGTCATGTTAACGAACTAATAATTGCAGGCAAGGCAGCGTTCCTTAAGGTGCTTTCGGGTGTTCGTGCCTTTAAAGAGCAGTTGCCGGATGAGTCTCTTCCACCAGAGCCCGTTGTTACCCGCTGGGGAACTTGGTTGGAGGCAGTGGACAACTACAACAAACACTTCGCTGGTGTTAAGGCTGTTAATAACAGCTTTGCAGTGGACGAGAGCATCGCCGTGAGAAGAGCCCAGACTGTTCTACACAACGATACACTTGAATCTGACTTGGCATATTTGTGTGCTCATTTTACTTTCCTTGCAGAAAGCATACAGAAACTTGAAAGTTCGGCACCACTCTGACTCGGAGTGTTGAGATAATTTTGGATGTGCAGGAAAGGTTCCCTACCATTCCCAATGGACCTGCTGCTGACAGAGTCACCTCGAAGCTTAACTTTGTCATGGACAGGAATCTCGGACTTTATGTGCTAAAACAAGTGTCTAAAGTTCTCAGCGGTGCAGATTCGAAGACTCCAGATGCAGTTAGAGCATCGAAAGCGCGGGACTACAAGTACGCTCCACTAACTTCAGTGGACGTCGACCATTCTTTTTCCACATACAATCAAATACTGACTGAAAGAAGGCGAAAACTTCTCAAGGCCGCAAATCTTGAGATGGCACTGGTTTGCCACTGATTTCGTAGCCTTTCTCACAGTGTCCATTCACCCTAGCTTTCACCTAAATCTGGTCAAATGGTTATTCTTCTCCTAATTTTTTTCATGAAAAAAATAAAATGAAGTTTCCCAAAGCACAGCATTGGCCTGCTGTGTTTGTTAGAAGTCGTAGATTTGTCCTGAAACATGCTGCTGAAGTAATTATGAATTGTGCCTATATATGCCTAAATGATAGTTTTTAATGCCTATTTATGCCTAAATGACGGCTTTTAGGGCCTATTATAGGCGCCTAAATATTTGTTTTTTCGTGCCTGAACTTCCGGTCTCTAATGATAACACGTGCTTGTTTTGGGATATTGTGCAGTGAAGGAATATGCAGACGATACATTTTATTGAGCCCAAGAGAAATAAACGAAAAAAAGTTACACCATCTCCCGCTAAAGGGAACCATGTGTAGATGCGAAGCAGCGGACGCTAGCGCTTACACTGGCGGCGGTGTTGACGCTGGCGCTCATCGAAGCGTTGCGCAGGAGAGAAATCTCGGGAGGCGCACTCACGCAGTGATGGACCGGTGTTTCCTACTGGAACATGCCAATCGCTGCTAATGGGCAATGAGAGACAGAAGACTCCGATTGGACACAGAGACCCGCAGTCCGCTTTTAGTTAACGCGCACGCTGCGAATTTTTATCGTTCGACAACGCACAGGAGAAATCTCCCACCGGCACAACCTTGCAGGTCAAGATCCAGTGCCTATATATACGGGTGGCCAGTGAACGGCTGTGCAGCGCGAGCAGTCGGTTTTTTAGGAGCGAAGCTCCTTAGGCCGGCACCCGTTCGCCGTTGAAGCTCCCTGGATGCGTCGCCGGCTCAAAAAGACAATGAAAGGCCGTGCGCGCCGAACGCCGAGCGGTTTGCTACTAGCGCACCAGAAATTCTAGGTTAAATAAAAGAAATAAGCTCTGTGCACAACTGGTTATAATGGTCGTCTTCACTTTCACCATCGTGAATTGTGAAATGACAACCATCATTCTAGCGCAGCACGGGCGCTTTGTCTAAGGTAGCAGTAGACGCTCTTCCCTCGCGGTGCCGGTGCAACAATAAAAACAAATAAAAAATAAAAAAGAAACGGCACGCGGTGCAAGGCGCTCGCGGCGTTCGGCGCGCGTTGCGCAAAAACAAGGTGCGCGGCGCAAAAACAGTTCGCGTTTATAAACGACAATAAAATTTACCGAAAACCATGTTTGTACATATATATAAAAAAATAAGAACCCACTTGACATTACTTAGGGCTCCTCACAGAATATGGATTGTCGTCCTCAGAAACGTAAACGTGAATATGATGAAGACGATAAGCAGCTTGGCAAGGATGCGGAACGCAAAGCCAGAGCAGCGGCAGCAAGATGAGCCCGGCAACAGGGTCCTGCGGTTAAAGCACGACGAGCGGAGCTACAAAGGTTGCGCCGACAGGATCCCACCGTACATGCTAGAGCGGCCGAATCTAAGCGCCGACGCCGCGAACCGTTTCAAAATGTACATAGTCATTTGCTTCCCATTTCTAAGGAGCTTCGCTCATCGGTTGTATTCGTACTCGGAACAACTGCTAATTTTAGATGCGAAGCATCTTATGCTCGGGCCTCTGTCGGTCCCTCCCGCGTCCGCCGTCCCGCGTCCCCCGTCCCGCGTCCCCCCGTCCCTGCGTCCGCCGTCCCGCGTCCCGCGTCCGGCCACTGTCATGAAGTAGGGAAGCACCCATTATGCGAACCCTGTAGTAATATGAAGGCCGTCAACCCTAACACAGTCGTCAAAGTCATGGCCGAGAGCACAGAGAGGCTGCTTAGAAATGGCTAGGCAGGTGGTGTGTGTCGCCCAGGTTGACCTCATTCCTTGAGTCATGGCCGCGAGCACAGAGAGGCTGCTTAGCAATGGCTAGGCAGGTAGTGTCTGTCGCCCAGGTTGACCCCATTCCTTAATCTTGCTTGCATGTGTTTGGAGGGGGCTTAGTCCGTCCCTCCTTCCCGCGTCCCCCCACCACCAAAGCGCGTGCCCGTCCCCTCCCCCTCTCTCTCCTAAGCTCACCCCCTTTCTATCCTCTAGGAATCGTCTACTCTACGGAGCGTCCCACACCCCCCACAGCGCATTCGCGTCCCCTCCCCTGTGCTCTCCTACGCTCACCCCCCTTCATCTACTCTACGGAGCGGCGCATGCGCGTCCTCTCCCCCCTCTCTCCTCTAGGAATACTCTACGGAGCGGCTCCGGCGTCCCACATCCACACAGCGCATGCGCGTCCTCTCCCCCCTCTCTCCTCTTGGAATCATCTACTCTACGGAGTGGCTCACGCGTCCCACACGCCCACAGCGCATGCACGTCCCCTCCCCCCTCTCTCTCCTCTCGTACGGTCCTCCCCGTCCTTTCCTCTAGGAATCCTCTACGGAGCGGCGCAAACGACAGGTGGTGTGAGAGCTGCTTACACCGCTGGGGGGTGCCACGGTAGTTCCGCGGTATAGGCACCCGGCAATACAGTTTACGAGATCCGACGGTAGCGCCAGAACACACAGTCTAGCGAGTAGACGCAGCATAAAATAGGCGCGCCACTACATACCCTAGCTGGCCTGGCGAGTAGACGCAGCAAAAACGGACCCGCCAGGGCACATGTGCACTTTTTTTAAATGGGGGGAGGGCGGTCACGGGTGATTACGGACGCACTCACAAAGCGTTGGTTGAAAACGCGCCCAGAAGGGAGACACTTGAGCGCGTCGATGTGTTCAGCGAGCGTTTCATTTTCTTGGTATCCCTGGCGGTCGGTGCCGTCAATGTTTAGGCGTCCCACAAGAGCTCCATCGCGCCCTCTGGTCAGTGTCGGGTGCCTATGAAAATGACGGAGCGCGCGCGCCTCATTCTCTCTCCTGCCGTGAAATGAGAGCGGCGACGTTCCTCCCGCTCAAGCTAATTATCTCCACGCTGCTTCGCATCCCCACATGGTTCCCTTTAGCGGGAGATGGGGCATTTTTTCAATCAAGAAACTCGCTAGTAGACGCTGCCTTATAGTCGTCGTTGCGAGGCGAGAGAGGGGGGAGCAATGCGCAATGGGTGTATTAACGCCGCGGGAGGGATGCCTAGAGGAGAGAGGGGGAGCGTAGGAGAGGAGGTGCATGGAGAGGGTTTGCGCATGCGCAGTCGAGGTGGTCACGTCGCACACCACCACCACCACCACCGGATTGAACTTCGCCATAAGATGCTTCACATCTAAAAATTGAAGGACACTGTACATTGCAAAGTATCTTCGGCGAAAGCTTGTGGCCATTCGACTGACTATGCCATGTCTTTTCTTTTACACTTTCAGTGGGATGGCACAAAAACGGAATGTGTGCGTGTTTTCTTTTTTTAATTTTTTTTACCGTGAATCGCAGCAAGACGCGAGACTAATCTGCCTCCGTTCGCATGCGTTCGTAATTTCTCGCGCTTTATGCATCGTGCAGACGTCATCCGCGTTCCAGCGCTTAAATTGACAGACACTTTGTAAATTCCAAAGTCTGTTCCTCGAACGCCTGTGTGCAATCAGACAGGGTCGGTCAGAATGAAACGCGATGCGCGCGTCTCCCTCCTTGCATGATTGGAAACGCTGGGCACAGCGACGCTACACAAGCAAAGCGCGAGCCCTGTAGAGTCCGACGCGACCGGCGTCCATTTGCGCGCCCCGGCGGCCACCTGGCTCCGTGCCACGGCTCGGACGGACGGACGGACGGATGGACGGGCGGACGGACATGGGCGGATGGACAGATGGACGGACGGACACGGATGGGCGTACAGTCGGGCATGGACGGACGAACACGGACACGCGGACGGACGGACCGACGCGGACAGACGGTCGGACGGATGGACTGATGCATGGACGCATGGACACGGATGGACGGACGGATAGACACGGACGGACGGACGGACATAGACGGACAGACGGGTGGACACGGACGGATGGACGGACACGGACGGATGGACACGGACGAACGGACACGGATGGACGGACGGATGAGACCGGCGGACAAGCACGGGCGGACGAGCACGCATGGGCGGATACGGACGGACGGATGGGCGGATACGGACGGACGGATGGACGGACGGACGAACATGGACGGACGGGAACGGACGGATGGACGGGCACGGATGGTCGGACGGACGGATGGACGGACGGACGAACATGGACGGACGGGAACGGACGGATGGACGGGCACGGATGGTCGGACGGACGGACGGACAGACACGGACGGACGGACGGACGTTAGCATGAGACATTAAAGGCTTTCGCCTTAATATGTTGCCTCGCTGTAGTTGGCAAAGGCCATCATATATCCGCTTGTGCACTCGTGTCCAGACCTTGCCAAAACTGGTAGCACGCACTTGAAATATTTGGTGCTCACAAGACTGGTTAACGAAAGATAAAACAGCGCTTACAAAACGGGGATAAGAAGGTTCGACACACGATGCGCTACTAACAACAAGTTTTTAATGCAGCAAGGCTTTATCAACAGGTCCAACGTCGATCACTTTTGAAGACTGGTTACCATCGAGAAAGCCAACTGGCAGCTGATTTATTCATAAAAATTGAAGGACACTTTGTACATTTCAAAGTGTGTTCGGCGAAAGCTTGTGGCCATTCGACTGACTATGCCATGTCTTTTTGTTTTGTCGGACGGACGGATGGACGGACACAAAATGACGGACGGACATAAGGACACATGGACGGACGGACGGACGTACACACGGACAGAGGGACGGACGGGCCCGAAAGGATGGACGGACTGACACGGGTGGACGGACGGACGGACACGAACGGACGGACGGACGGACGGACAGACAGAAACGGACGGATGGAGACGGACACACGGATGGACGTACGGACGGACGGATGGATGAACGGACGATTGGACGGACGGACGGATGTGAGCATGAGACATTAAAGGCTTTCGCCTTAAAAGCTACGAAACATCTACGGGAAGTCTTGAAGAAGCAGACGTGCACCTTGGGTGTTGTGATGCAAATTCTTCTTTGGTTCGTAACGGCTTTCTATGGCTGAGCCACTGAGAGTCTTATTGACAAAGCCGTTGGTTTAACAAACCAACACACGAAACAATTAATCAAGAATTAAAGTGAAAACTATATATGTACACAAAATTACACTTAGTAAAAAACTTTACTGCACACGATAAACCACTATTAATTATAACCAAAACGTAAGTTCAATGATCTAAACTAGCTAGTCTAGCTCTAATGTGGCTGAGCGGCCGGGCGGAGAAGAACCCGACTTCAGTCTGACCAACGCACGGATTCTTGACTGCTCGAGTTGACGTGGGCTGGCTGGCGACTATGATTGAGCGGCGGCTGGTGGGTGAGACGTTGAGATGCCAGCGGCAGGCGGGGAAGGACACGGACGGACGGACGGACGGACGGACGGACAGACACGGACGGACGGACACGGGTGGCTGGACGGACGAACGGACGCCGGATGGACGTGAGCATGAAACATTAAAGGCTTTCGCCTTAAAAAAACGACAAAACAAGCATCGAATCCGCATGCTGCATGATAAGGTGCCGTGAACAATGGGAGCACCCTCCCACGCATCCCCGTTAAACATTATGTGGCAGCTGCTTTGTACTTACCACGAGGGCTTTGAATTACGTTAAGCGACCCTTCCTTCTCCCCGCGTGTGTTTACCGTTTTCATATAAAAAAAGTGAGACCCGTCTAGCGACTCATTCATTTCATTCTAAGACTGCCATGGGTAGACCACAGAAATTAATGACGCCAGAAAAACCGCGTGAATACAATGCTCGACGAAAGCGAGGAATCCGTCTTGCTGAAAGTGGCGGCGGAACCAATCGCGGTCTACCAGAGCGACCATAAAGCGGCTATCATTACCATTTGTCTAAAGTAACAAGAAAGTTGGACACTGTACATTCCAAAGTGTGTTCGGCGAAAGCGTGTGGCCATTCCACTGATTATGCCATGTCTTTTTTCTTTACACACTCAGTGGGACAAGACACAAACCGAATGGGTGCGTGTTTTCTTCTTTATTTTTTACCGCGAATCGCAGCGAGACGCGAGACTCATATTCGTCCGTTCGCATGCGTTAGTATTTTCTCGCGCTTTGCGCATCGTGCAAACGCCATCCGCGTTCCAGCTCTTAAATTGACGGACCCTTTGTAAATTCGAAAGTGTATTCCATGAACGCCTGGATCCATTGAGACGGCGTCAGTCAGAATGATTGCAAACTCTGGGCACAGCGACGCTACGCAAGCAAAGCGCGAGCGCTATAGAGTCCGACGCGACCGGCGTCCGTCTGCCCATCCCGGCGGCCACCTGGCTCCGTTTCAGAGCTCGGATGGACGGACGGACGGACATGGACAGACAGACGGACGGACGGACAGACGGATGGATGGACGGACGGACGAACAGACAGACGGACGGACAGACGGACGGACGGAGGTCGGACGGACACCGGAAGGACACCGGACGGACGTGAGCATGAGACATTAAAGGCTTTCGCCTTAAAGATTACACCATCTCCCGCTAAGGTGGTGTCGTAAGGTGGTGTCGATGTACTGAGGACAATTTCACTTTCAAAGAGTTTCACACCAGCATGTTCGCCGTTATGGCTCTGACTGCTGAGCGGTAATTGGCAATTTTGAGCAGTTTTGTTTTGCCTGACATAGACGGCCATACCACCCGCGGGACGTTCTGCTTCCTCGGTGCACACGATGGGAACGTATCCTTTGATGAACGGTCTTGCGTTCCACGTCTCCCCTAAGGCAGAGCACGTCCACCGCGGTGAGTATGGGGTCTCTTTCTATGTCAAGTGCGTGGGCATTGAGAGACTGAACGTTGATGAGGGCAAGGCTAAACTGGCTGGAAGTGTCAACGTCTGCTGGAAGGGATCCTAGGTACCGCTGCGTCAATGTGGTAATCGATTTTGCTCGAGACGTTGAAACTCGTTGAGCATTGCCTTGTCCTCGTTGTTATCCTTATGGTAAAATCGGTGGTCTCCTTTTACGTTGGTCAGGTAGAGGTTATTAATGATGGTGCAGCGGCTGAGAGCGACGTACACCAACTTCTGAGGATGTGTTTTGTTGTATTCGTAGACGATCGACGAGAAGGTTCTCCCTTGCGATTTGTGCGCCGTTATGGCACTGGCTTGAACCAACGGAAACTGCATTCGCTTGCAGGCAATGCCAGTCTTGCGATCCTAGGTTAGCGCGGTGATTCGAGGTTCGATGGGAATCCACGAAGCGTCAATGTCGTGTCCGCTCCGTCTGGACTCGTTCACCATTCGTTTGGAACGAAGGCGAGCGAACTTTCCCGTGGTGACCGCGTTATCAAACATCAACCAAAGGCGTTTTGGGAAGGTGCCATCGTCTACCGATCTCTCACACACTATAGTGCCTAGAATATACTATATTCTAGGCACTATACACACACACCTTGAGAATCCCCACGGCCCCGTTGACCAGTCCGTCGACCACATCGATGTTGGTGGTAATCATGTACGGCTTGTCGAGGACGAGCAGAATCTCCCTCGGGAGATTCGCAAATTCTGTATGCGACATTTTCTCAACTATCGTGATTGCCTTCTCTAGAGCGTCTTCATTCGCGTACCCAGGTACGTATCTTCCGCTTGCAAGCGAACGACTTCTCCTCCTTGCTGGGCAACGAACGTGTTGAACTTGTTCACGTCGTCGTTCGAGTAGAAAATTCGTATCGCGGAAGGTGCACGAAGTAACGCTTCTTCAGAAATGATAAACCTGCTCTCCAGTAGTCGCACCTCTTCCTCAGCGAGCGCTCTTCCGTCTCCGATCTTTGTGAGCAGAGCCAAGAAGGAGGCATCGGATTGTCTGACCACTTGGACGAGCGGAAAGTAGTCGAGGTAGTGCCATTTTATACAGGATCCAAAGAGGCCACCGATTTCTCGACACCTCTTGTACACCTAGTTTGTGCGGACGCGTGGCAACTGACGCAAGTCGCCGCACATGATGACGTCGAGGCCTCCGAAGGGTTGCGCATGCGCTGTGGGACGCGGGAGCCGCTCCGTAGAGTAGAGGATTCCTAGAGGAGAGAAGGGGAGAGGACGCGCATGCGCTGTGAGGATGTGGGACGCGGGAGCCACTCCGTAGAGTAGAGGATTCCAAGAGGAGAGAGGGTGAGGGGACGTGCATGCGCTGTGGCGGTTTGGGACGCGGGCGCCACTCCGTGGTGTAGAGAATTCCTAGAGGAGAGAAAGGGGGGTGAGCGTAGGAGAGGAGAGAGAGAGAGGAGGAAGGTACGCGCATGCGCTGTGGTGGTGTGGGACGCGGGAAGGAGGGACGGACTAAGCTAACTCTGCATTAGTAAGTGCTTCTGCGCTACATGAATTATGAAGTTTACGAGTTTACTGCCAACCTATCGGCCACGATGTAAGGAAAAAGTTTATATCCAATCGAAAGCATGACAAAGATATAAACAGGGTATTTGCTGCTGTGAATCTTTTGAAGAAGCTGAAGAAAAAATTTCTTCTGCTCTGCGGATTTAACCCTCAGTCAAAAGAACATCTGGTTGGTCATTGTACACCACCTGGACTAACCAGCAGACAGTGAGATGGTAGCGTGAGGACGAATCAGTTGGAAACCCGCAGCACAAAAACGTACTCATAATGCAAACCCGTTTTGCAAAAAATCCCGCAAGATGGATAAAACCTGCAAGGAAGAAACGTACTTGGGTTCTTCGGAAAGATGTCTCGAATAAAGGCTTCTCGGGAGTAAACCAGTTGTGGGGGGCCAAAAATAAGGAAGGCGGGACAACATTGTGCTTTCGCGCCTGTAGCCCCCCCCCCCCCCCCCCCAAAAAAAAAAAAAGGGAAGAAAAAAAAAACACGGAAAAAATGCGCTTCAAAAGAGGGGGGCGGGGCTTATATACCGGGTTCATATGCCTGTCTTTTTTTATATTAGAGTTAAAGTCAGGGGTTCGGGTTATATGCAGGGGCGGGTTATAAGTGAGGAAATACGGTATTTAGTTAGATCTTGTTGCATATGCCTGTCTTTTTTATATTAGTAGAGTTAAAGTCAGGGGTTCGGGTTATATGCAGGGGCGGGTTATAAGTGAGGAAATACGGTATTTAGTTAGATCTTGTTGCTATCGGTGAGAAACGCGTCCTTCAAGGCTACTCGGTGCGTTGAGCAGTGTGCCCTGTATAATACGCTGGAACTGCATTTCAGATGTTTATTGTACGCGGTCCAATATATATATATATATTGGACCGCGGTCTCGTTCTGGCAGACTTGATGCCTTCAGGTGGTATGCGAGGGATTACTAGTCAGCTGCCCTCTCGTAATAAGATCACGTACTACGTGACGCCTACAGGCAAAAAAGAGTGTTCCACACTCGCCGTAATGGCAACAGGCGGCGCTGACTGACGCTCCCACGTTTAAGTACACGTATATACCCCATAAAGTGGACGGGGAGATGACCGCCACCGTAGCTCAGTGGTAGAGCATCGGACGCGTTATTCGAAGGTCGCAGGTTCGGATTCCTGCCGGTGGCAAGTTATCTTTTCGTCCACTTTCATTTCTTCACATTTACATTACAATTACTTCTAATAGCTTCCCCTATACTTTCCTTGGCATCTTTGTCTGTTAGTTCTCATTAATACTATATATATATATATATATATATATATATATATATGTATGGTGCGATTGGCTCCCCTAAACAGTTCACAGCGACTCTCCCTTTGCGCAGCTTTCAGCACATTCGACGACAAATCTCTGTCGGTAGAAATTCTTTACACTATCGACATGACACAATGTCGCAGAACGAGGCTGTGCAAGCGCTACTGCGTTTCTTGGAAACCACTGGTCTTTCTGATCGCCTGTAATTAGACCATCCTTCCCATGAGCGTTCTTCTTTTATCTTCCTTTTTTTCTGTGTGCTTGTTTTCTCTTTCTGTCTCCCAACACCCTCTTTCCAGTACCTATTTCCGTAGTCCGGCGTAGGGTAGAACACCGAATGCTAATATCTCGTTAACTTCCCGTCCTTCCTATTCACCTGCCTTTCTCTGTACAATCATAGGTATAATTAAAATGAAGCGCTCGACCGCGTAATCTAGGTTCTTGTTCGCCCGTCGCGTAAGAATGCTAGTTACTGCATGGCGGCGAGTTCTCGTTTCCTTCCCACTGAGCTTCATTCAATACGTCACTTTCACACTAGTATTTTCTCACGTCATCTGAGCTTAACTTATCTTCAGGCGTATTACTATTCTCTAGCTTGTCTCCCTATAAGGCTCTGATCATGCTTCGTTTCCAGGGTTGCCGTTGGGTAGACATGAAAAGGCGCCAGAAATCACGCCTAAAGTAGCCAAAGTAGCCATGTCATTTGATATTATCGCCGAATTTCTAGCAAATAGAACAGAAGCGGTATTATCAACAGTCTTCACTATTGATGAATAAATAAAACCATTTTGTATAAGCAAAACCACAAGTTTATAAAAGAGCCATGGCGCCAACTAGAAATTTTCGTCGCCAACGGGGTCCAAAAGTAGCCAATTGGGCTCAAAGTAGCCACCAACGTCAATCCTGTTCGTTTCCTTTTTTCGTTCGTTTTCTTTGCTAATCTTCGTAGGAGGAAACCACATGCCTCGTTTTTTTTTTCGTTTTTTTTTTTTGCATTCTCATGATTTCTAACGTTTACTCGCCTATAGAATTCAAATGGCCTATAACTGATAATGGCGAATAATCTATACGCCTACAGATTGCCTATAGATTATCTATTTCCTTGGAAAGGCCTTTCCAAGATGTTTATCACGTAGTACGTCAGGCGGGAATTTTCGCGTGTGCAGTTTATTAACTGGCAAACATACAGGTATATTTGCTAAAGTTAATGCTCGCAACTAAAGTAACTGCAAGATTGATGTAGCACAGGTGCCTGGTAGACATAATAGGCGTGTTCACTTTTCTCTCGGCATTTCCTTTTCATATCTCTCTCACTGTCTCGGTTTTTGGAGGGTCAGTGATAAAGACGGAATATTTCACGTCTTCAGACTGCAGTATTTTTCTTCGCAACTTAAGCTTCGTCCCGTACCAAGCACAACATTTTTATACTGTGGGGATAATTTCAAGCATCGCGATTCGATTTCTAAGCTTCGCGTTTACTCGAGCTTAAAATGAAATACCAGTAAAAATTTGTCCTCCCGACGATTGAATATCAGGATAACTTTCACAAGGCCTGCAGAATGGTTAAATAGCGTAAGCGTTTTTGTCATTCATACATTATTTAACTGCAAGCGTGCGATCAAAATGCCTAGCTCTAACTCGGAGCTTCACTCACCGATGGCGGATTCGATTACTATTTGGTATGTATGTTTCTATGGACCCGGTCGTTTCTTTTTTGTGTGTGTATGTGAACAGCGCCATCGTCGTTCTCGCTCTGCCCTGCATATAATGCGCCGCTTATCCGAAGGATAAGCTGCCGTCACCGAAAGTGTTGCAGGCGGTGACAGGCCCTGCAAGCCACTGACGCTGATACACGTGTTTCGAGCCCTGGAGAGGTCATCAACCTCCGCGGGAACACGAGATTATGGGATTACTCCGCGTCCGTGCAAGACTCGTGTCCGCATATGCCCCAGTCGCTGTCATACCCGCACCTTGCCACGTCGTACACCGTGAAAAAGACGCACAAGAAAATAGTAATCCTGCGGATGCTATCGCGTTTGCACCGCGCCAACGCAACTTGACCTGTCCGCTCCCGTGGTAATGACAGTGCTTTCCGCTTTAGCGACGGTGCTGTGTGCAAAAGCGATGTTGCGATGGTGACGCAGATAAGCTTCTCGTCCATTCTGCGCACGCGGAACTGAAGCACGAGGACGAAGAAGGGATGTCTGTTTAATTCTGATACAGTATTCGGGGCTGACGGAGTGAAAGGCGATATCAAAACCTTAAATACAACAGCTGATTTACGGAACTGCTCGAAATATGACCACGGCACCTCCACATGCTTCTAAAGCTGACGCTCGCTCTGATGTAAGTGTACAGGCCATTATCATTCCCGTGTGGCTTGAATAGAAGAAGCCATAGATGAAAATCCGTGCATTTAAGTCTTAACTGGAGAGCATTTCACTGTTGGAACACATTGCTTTCGCATGAATTAGAAGTACTAGTTTTGTAATGGCTTTGTGAACGGTGTAGAACGTAAAAGGGCGATGATCTCATATATCTGTCATAAATAGCCTAACGGATTGCGATGACCACTGCGTTTTTCAGTGAGCTGCTATGGCCACCCGATCTAAAGCTGCATGACCTTTAAGCCCTCCCAACTTCAGTCAGCTCGTCATCATTTATTCATAGGCAGCAAATGAGACGTGTATGTGCGAATGTAAAAAAAACAAAAACAAAACATGGCTGATCCCTCTGTCATAGGAATCGGTATAAAACGAAAGTGAAACGTGTTTTTAAAGAAGTAGTTCAGAGTTTATTGTGCATTGTTTCACCGCAAGGGCAATGGAATGAATGATATAGCAACAAATTGTAATGTCACACGAAGAACGGCAAGCAGCTCGAAACTTACAGCGCGCTCCTCAAGCAGAAAGGACGCGCGAAGAGAACATGCACAGGACGAGCGCGAACTAGCTGTCACGGCTCGACATTTAAAGCGCGCCGCTTGAAGAGAACGATGCACGAAACGAACGCACAAGTAAACACAGCACGAGCGCGAACAAACAAAATAATATCTGGGATTTCTCGTTCAAGAACCATGATATGATTATCAGAGACGCCGTAGTGAAGGGCTCCGGAAATTTCGACCACAGGCGAGCGCGAACTAACAACTGCCACAGTTGTTACTTCCTTGGGTGCGAGCGGCGTACCTTTTTCGTAAGGCGGCTGCTGCAGCGAGCAAAGTGACCTTCGTGCTCACTGTAACTTAAACGGCGGATAAAGCACAAGACGTACAAACCGCTATCACGAGATAAGCGCTTGCGCCCTAGCGAACATGCCTTGGCGAGGCGCACACACATCGCAACACGCGAGGCGAGGACTTTAAAGCGCGACCAGAGCGCCCATTGCGCCTTCATGCTAGTCATAACAAAAACACGCTGAAGTCGCCGATCTCTGAGTACCCCCGACAATAAATGGTGCATGTAAATTGCTTGGCGTTAATACTCCGAAGAACGTACGGTTCGAGGGCGGTAATTCGCGCCGCGCGCTGCGGAGCGAGAGATGGTAGGTTCGACGCCTGGCGAAACTTTTTTGGAAGTTTTTTCTTTGCGATTGGTTACTGTGTATTTTACAACGTCATATCCGCGACGGAAATACGTCAGTGCAGCCGTGCTGGACCCCGGCATAAAACGCTTTCGTGTTAAGCCGCGAAACATCTTGCTAAAATATATTTTAGCACAAAACGACGTGTTTCATGCGAATGAAGAAGGAAGGATCCACGCAAATAAAGAAATGGACACAGCGGCATAGTTATCTTTGTAAAAAAAAAAGTTGCATTACTCATTGTTCCCACTGAGTGACACAGTGTCATAAGGAAAATTATATATTAGTGATGCTGCACGCAGGATTATTGAAAGAGCACGTTTGACGAAAGATGGCTCCTGGCACCGTGACTCACACGTGTTAGAAACTGGACGTCAGGTAGACAACAGATACCTCAATGACCATTCGAGTGAGAATGGTCTTTCAGAATGAACCCAAGGTTGATTCACAGAGGCGACTAGCACTGATCGCGCGACCATTTGAGACGGATGACCAACGAGTACCTCAAGGCGACTGATGTTAATAACAATAATATCTGGGATTTTTCGTCCCGAGACCACGATATGATTACGACGGACGCCGTAGTGGAGGGCTCCGGAAATTTCGACCATCTGGCGTTCTTTAGCATGCACTGACAGCGTATACCGTACACAGGCCTCTAGCACTTCGCCTCCATCGAAGTGCGACCGCCGCGGCCGGGTTCGAAACCGCGTCATTTTTGTCAGCAGCCGAGCACCGTAACCGCGACACCAACGTGGTGGACAGCCCCGCCACGGTGGTCTAGTGGTTATGGCGCTCGACTGCTGACCCGAAGGTCGCGGGATCGAATCCCGGCCGCAGCGGCTGCATTTTCGATGGAGGCGAAAATGTTTAAGGCCCGTGTACTTACATTGAGGTGCACGTTAAAGAACCCCCAGGTGGTCAAAATTTCCGGAGCCCTCCACTACGGCGTCTCTCATAATGATATCGTGTTTTTGGGGCGTTAAACCCCAGATATTATTATATTATTAACGTGGCGGACAGGCTGCCGATGTTCAGACCAGCTAATGGAACCCCTCGCCGTGTAAAAACCATGTATGCTCGTACCGTAAATATCGAGTAGAATAAGTTGACGTCATGTCCCGGCTCAGAAGTTTCCGGTTTGCGACGGTAGACGCTCGGCTGAAAAACCGCGCAGCGAGGGACTGAGCCAAAAGTTGCTTTCAGACCAGAGCAACCATTTGCGACACATTGCTATCGCTCGCTCTGCGGCCGCCTTGGTCGCGCTACCGGTGCTCAGGGCTGGTGTGGATGAGCGTTCAAAATTTAGTACAGGTCCCCTCAGCGCGCACTGCCCGCTCGTGGTGTTCTGAAATTACATTTTCATTGATATTCACGGACAAGGCGAATCACAAGGGCAAGGCAACCCGCAAGTATTTCTAGTGTTAATGCTCCTAAGCTTGCGGTTATGAATTTGAGCGAACTATCCGTTGCACTCGCAAACTTGAATAATAATTTGTAGGCGTTCTGGCCATTATGGCTACATGATTAAAGTACGACAGTTGAGTTGTATAACATATTTCTTTCTTTCGCCTTAATTTATCTAGCCGATCTCGTAAACAACAACTGTTAGAAGGCAGCGTTGATCAGCGTGGGTCTAGCTTTTGTAGTATACGTGTTTAGTGAAAAACAGCAACAATAAGCATTTGCTGAACTCCCCCAAGATTGCTTTTGCATACCTCTAACGCAAACAAGAATGTTATTTTTAATCTTAACGTAAAAGTGTCTGCGTAAACGAGGTATAACGGTCGTACTTTGAATATACACGATTTTATTTTCGATACATGGGTGCTGCCATCTTTGACTGATAAGCGATTGTTTTGCCGGTTTTCTATGTATTGATATGAAATGATCATGGTCATGAAGCATTGAATATACCGGCCCATGCGTTTTCATACGTGCGAGTTCACCGTAGCACTGCACGGTTATCAGTCCAAGATGGCGGCGCTTGAGCGCGTTCATAAAATGGTGTACATAATAAAAGGTTGTTAATTCGGATTTTATAGGACCGGAATAAATGTCCAAATCAAACGAATGCCGAATTATCGAAAGTATCAAGAAAACGTAAAGAGAGTGTCCGTTACATCAATGCATTTTCATTTCCTTGGTGAATACGTAAAATCAATGCTTATTTCGCATAAGAGCAGCGTGAAAGCCGCTTATTTTAGTTCTTCGCGACTTCGTTCATAATGTGACTCCGTCTCAATACTCCCGCAGCGTGCTCTGAAGCTATTCCTTATTGCGTGCCGCCACCACCACCACCACCACGCGCACGTGCCAATAATTCTTTTTCGCCGGTAAAGTGGACGACAACTGATCATTCATCCATCATAATGTAGCCAACGTGTTTTATGCCAGCTTGCGGACCGCGGCGGACGCTCTTCATCTTCAACGGCTTCCACCATGTTTCAGCTTTGTGATATTGCGCGCGCGCCGCCCGAACTCAAACGAAGCTACTGAGTGCCGCTTCCGCTATGGACGAAGCGGTGATCGCTATGGACACGATCGTAGCGTCCACGCCGTTCTGAAGAAACGCCCGGTGCCTACGGCCAGAGTCGAAACTAAACTACTGAGCACGGCATCTGCTGCTAAATAAACTTGGCTCAATGATGCGCAATCACGAAGGGCGAACACGTCTTTCTGGAGGCCTGCAGCCGTTTCAGTTGTTCGGGAACGCCGTTCTCGCTCGTTTGCGTCGCACAACTTCAGTGCTACGCGCTTGGCGCACTCCCAGGATCGCAGGCATTAACCGGGTTGCGGCCAAATATCACCGAATCAGCGAGCGTTTGACGCAATTACAAAATACATGCGGTTTCCGGGACCAGTGAACCCGTCTAAATTATGCAATGTTCCAAATTAACGGTGGTCGAATAAACGGGATTTCACTGCATGCATCCACTAATTCCTCTAACGTACTTGTGAAAAAAGAAAAGAGCTTTAAAGTACACCACGGATATGCAATTAAGGTATTGAGCCAGAGCCATTTTATGAGCACCAGTGTGTCATCGATCGGCCGTTTGTTCACTCGGCCCGTTGCAATAACCAGCAGGTATCTCTGCCGAATGTGTTTCTAAACTTAAGAGGAAAGCAAAGAAACGCGAAGCCAACATGAATACCGCGAGAAAGCTACCTGAAAGCTAAGAGCAAGGAGAAAGTAAACTACCTCATTCTTGCGGTAGTCATTAACTCACGCCGTGACGCACTCCCTTATCGCAGCTCACTTTTCAGACTCCGACCACATTAGGCAAGACATGTGGCGTTCGCTTGCCCACAGATGCGCAAGAACACGCTGCTTTACTGCTTCCGACAGGCTATTTCATTAAAACTCTCTCCGGCTTCTCGAAGCGTTTCGTTCTAAGACTCACTCGCTTCTCGTAGCTCGTAAGACATGTAAGGGACAAAGGCTTGAGATAAAAAAAATACACAAGGTATCGTTTTGACTGCAAAAGCACCCACAAGAAACATAAAGAGTGCGACTTCGAGCCCTGCGGGCAGTGCGGCGGAGGTGTGTGGTGTTTCTTCTTAGGCGCGGAGACATTTTCCTAAGCTCTTGCCTCGTTGAAGAAGCAAGCAGTCTGGCTGGCAAAGATTAGCACCGCCGCGAGCAGTGTGCGCCGTCTCGTGAGGAAGATAAGTCGACGAAGCACTACCCGTTTCGGATTGAAAGCCGTCGACGAAGGCTGCCTAATTAAAGGCTAGAAAACGTAACCAAGTAACAAGAACTCTCGCTGCCATGGCAAGGTCTGTAAGACATGGCCGTTGCGCCGTACTTTCGCGGCTGTCGCAGCACCCTGAAAATGGAATAGGTGATAAGAAATATCGTAATTAGAGAACTAGTTCTTAAATTTCTGTCGTGACGCTATGTAGCGCATACAGACCAGAACATTTTGGTAAAGTCACAGTATCGCATTGCAAAGCGCGTTGGACATTTGGATATGTGGCTGCCAATAAAGTTGACAAATTTCTGCATCAAATGCTTTGACACCAAGAGCCAACCCCATATGTCTACCAGCCTTTCTTTTTCACCAAACATTATCTACATATCATTCACACTTGCAACATTTATTCATTGGGCGCTATCAGAATTTCTAAGTAGGTATCCGAGGGACTTATGGCGTTAAGTGTAATCTTGAGAAGTTCAACGAGGAATTTCATTGTAGCCATCATTTCCGCAAGAGGACTTGTCTTCCTCAGGACGCCAACTACTTCGACGGCGAAGACGAACCCATTTGTCGAATCGCTGGCTGCAGTTAGCACGACTTCAAAACTCCGTTTCTCAACTTATTCCTTTCGTTTGCATT
Organism: Rhipicephalus appendiculatus; assembly: GCA_030522465.1. Taxonomy (NCBI): domain Eukaryota; kingdom Metazoa; phylum Arthropoda; class Arachnida; order Ixodida; family Ixodidae; genus Rhipicephalus; species Rhipicephalus appendiculatus. The sequence goes on from JALIZH010012211.1 coordinate 31,749, forward strand.
ATTAAGATGAGTGCTTTGTCTTTTTTGTCTGGTGCGCTATCTTCGTGTGCGTTGATGCGGACACATCGCCTCAAGAAGTCAAGGATTCACATCTCGAGCGAACGTTACTTGCAGGGGCGTAGCCAGAAATTTTTTTCGGGGGGGGGGGGGGGGGGGGCACCTCCTTGAAATGGCCATTTTTCGCTATACATGCCATGGCGAAAAAAAAATTTCGGGGGGAGGGGGGTGCCACCCCCTGGCTACGCCACTGGTTCCTTGTACTGCTCGGAGAGACCGGCAAACCTCGTCGAAACGTCGCGAGGAAAACTTCAGAAGCAAAACGAGGACGTCCAGTCACTGCAGAAATGAATGTATGCGAGGATCCTCAGCACTAAATGAAACAAGAAAAAATACTCTTCCTGAAGGTAGCTTCAGGGCATGCAGTTTAAAAAGTGAATATGTCAAATAGAAAAAAAAAAGAATCTGTCGGAAACGTGTGTGCTCCCTGGGACGATCTATCAAATCCCTCGGCATGTTGGTGCGGCATATGGCCATACGGAATCGGAAGTAGCCGAAACAGATTCCTGCTTTGCTCTCGCGCCATGCTCTGCGCTTTTGTGTTTGCATACGCGGACAGTCTATCCAGCTGTTGCCGGTGCTGTCTATTGCGCCTCTCGGACTTTCGATTTCTCAATCTTCGCGACTAGCCGCCTCATACGCTCAGTGTCGAGCGAGGTAAGACCTTCCTAAAATGGGCTCCGGCGGCCGCCCGAGTCTTTTCCTGGAACGCGTTTGGTTTTTCTGCCTTATACGTTTTTTAGATGTGAAGCATCTTATGGCGAAGCTTAATCCGGTCGTGGTGGTGGTGGTGTGCCGCGTGCCCACCCTTAATGCGCATGCGCAAACAGCTAAAAAAAATAAAAATAAAAAAACCTCCTCTCCCCCCTCTCTCTCCTCTAGGCATCCCTCCCCGCGGCAACCACACCCACACTGCGCATGCGCCTCCCTTCCCTCTCTCCCCTCTTACACTCCCCCCCTCTCTCCATCCCTGCCCGCGGCGTCTAACTCCCCCCTGCGCATGCGCGTCCCCCCCCTCTCTCTCCTCTCCTACGCTCCCCCCCCTCTCTCTTCTGCGCATCCCTGCCCACGGCGTTCACACTCCCCACTGCGCATGCGTGTCACCCCCCTCTCTCTCCTCTCCTACGCTCCTCCCTCTCTCGCCTCGCGATGCCGACGCAGGCAGCGTCTGCTAGCGAGTTTCTTGGTTGAAAAAACCGACTGCTCGCGCTGCACAACCGTTCACTGGCCATCCCGTATATATAGCAATGGATCTTGACCTCCAAGGTGGTGCCGGTGGGAGATTTCTCCTGTGCGTTGTTGAACAATAAAAATTCGCAGCGTGCGCGTTAACTAAAAGCGGAGTGCGGGTCTCTGTGTCCAGTCGGAGTCTTCTGTCTCTCATTGCCCATTAGCAGCGATTGGCATGTTCCAGTAGGAAACACCGCTCCATCACTGCGTGCTTTGCACCTCCCCAGTTTTCTCTCCTGCGCAGCGCTGCTATGAGCGCCAGCGTCAACGCCGCCGCTATTGTAAGCGTTAGCGCCCGCTGCTTCGCAATTTGCTTGGGTTTGATTCCTGCTGGGACTCTGATTTCTATTCTTTGCATTCGTCGGGTCAACGGTGTCGCTGTCAGTTTTTCTTGACGCTCTCGCATTTAAATTACCAATGTCCGTCCTCGCCATTCCTGGGTAGATATAAATAGTCAAACACCTGCGGCACATACCCGCATACTGCGGCCCGTTGTATACGGGTATGAGCCACACGTGACTGGAGAAATGAGTTTGACGACGCCAGCAACTGCGGCGGACCCCCCCCTTCGGGGGGTTTCTGATCGGGGTTCTCCAGGACCAAATAAAGTTTATTACAGCGAAAGCTGTATATGGCTAAAAGAAACGAAAAACCGCTCGGCATCTGTGTCGCGAGCGGTCTCCAATGGCTGTGCTATCAGTTACGTCGTTCTGAGCGTCGTACCCAAGCTCGCGCGCCATTGGCGCGCGAGCTTGGGTACGACGCTTGCAGGGTCAAACGCTTGCGGCAACGGCGCGCCGAAAAAGCGGCGTTGCGGGCAGAACAGCGTCGACGTGATGACTGCGGGAGCGCGTTCGCCGAAGCGAACGCCCGCTTTCGGCGAGGGTTTCTCCAGCAGCACTTTAGCTTCGGCTGCGACGTCTGTGACCGCCTGTGGTTCGGCGACAACCTGGCAACGATAATGGTGGAAGGCTTCAGTGCAGCGTCGGGTTGAACCCACTGCTAAACACCGGGGCCGCACATTTCAGCTTCGCTGGTTAACCATTTGTACGGAGTGCTTGGGCGGTGATTTTTTTCACCTCATCACATGACGGGATTTCCACGTTATTCAAACACGACCAGCCAGGCACATTCGTCAAATCCTCTTACCCTCTCATACTGACTTTGGTCGACGTCGTCAAGTTAAGCAGGCAATCACGAGAGCACCCAGACGTAGGCGGCTAGATAGATAGATAGATAGATAGATAGATAGATAGATAGATAGATAGATAGATAGATAGATAGATAGATAGATAGATAGATAGATAGATAGATAGATAGATAGATAGATAGATAGATAGATAGATAGATAGATAGATAGATAGATAGATAGATAGATAAAAGTGCTTGCAGTACGCAAAGAAATGCTTGGCATTTAAAAGTCGCGTGAGCGAGTGCTGTGGTGCAGCAAGAGATATGTCATCGTTAAGCGGAAAGCCTTCGCGCGTTTACACGTCAAGCTACGAGCTATGCGTCTGGCACTCCTGAAGCGCTGTGTGGTAGTGCAAGCATGAGAACAGGTGTAGGTTACCCAATTACTGCGGAGCACACATCTTGCCAGTTCTCTCCTAAAATGATGGGGCTTTCTACGATCGCGTATCGAGTACCAGTGTGCATTAGGTGCTTGTGGACACCATCTTTCTGACCATTCACCATGTGCTGTGTGCGGGTATATGTTATCTACTGCAGCTACCACAATGGTTTATTCGTGATCATCGCCGTTGAGCGTCCGGATGGGGTAACACGCGCGCCAACTTGGGTGCATCCACATCAAATGATGCGACAGCCACCAAACACCAACAGACATTCTGCAAGCTCTCGTTAATCGATGCACATTAAACATTCAAATAGTTCTGTCAAGACAAGTTTGACTTTCGTCTTATACCGATCGATATGATGGAGGGATCAATCACGTTGTTTTTCGTCGTTATTCCTGCCGTGAGTGGACGTATTAGCGGATCTGTTCTCTCGATTCCATTGTGCAGATATCGAGCGAAACGCGGTATACGCCACTTTCTAAAATTACACTGCTGTACATAACCTTCTTTACCGATAATTTAATGGTGAGAAGTGAAAAACTGATTAACAGTATGACAATGTCATGCGGAATGTGCGTCTAGCGCATCTTTACACAAATAGGAGCTTATCTACGAGAAAATCATACGGCACCGAAATAATGAAGCTTCCAAAAGAAATTTGTACAACACTTTTCATTTGCACACCTACGTCAGTTATAGATCAAGGGAAGGTGCTCGAGCTGCAGCGTCCCCTGCCCCGGTCAGAACACCACAAACACTCCTACCCACCCCCCTTCCCTAACCTGTGTTGGACGACGTAGAAGAAAAGTAAGGCAGCTACGCACCTTAAATTCGAAGCTTGGCAACCTGTCTTGTTTCTCTTCATTTTTCTATTTTATCTTTGTTTCCTTCTTTCTGTTTTTCTCCTTCTCTCTTTTTTTGTATTTTTTTTTGTCTGTTAATTCCAATTCCTGTTTTTGTGGCCATATTTCATTCTCTCCCTCGCTCTATCTTTCTTTCTCTTTCGTCTATTTCTTTCTCTCTCTCTATTTCTCTCTTTTTTCATTCTATTCTGTCTCTCTGTTTCTTTGATTCTCTCTGCTTATTTTCTGTCTTGCTTTGTCTTTTTTATCTCTTTTCGTGTCTGCTTTTTTCTACATCTTTCTCTCCGTGTCCATTTTTCCCTCTGTGTTTCTATCCTTTTCTGTCCTTCTTCCCTTTCTTTATCTCCATTTTTCCGTTTCTTTTTCTGTCTCTTTCTTTCTCTCTCTTTCTCTGTACTCGTTCTCTCGGCCATAAGAGTTGTTATATCCTACGCCGGACAAATCGGCCCCCCCTGTTCTGGAAGCGAATCAGACGATTAAGAGGACGAAGAGAGTGCGTACTGGTTTATCGTGATAATACTTTCCCGTTCGCGCTGCACGGACTAACGGTTGGTAATGAACAGCTCCGCTGTTCAGAGCATTTTCAATACCAGCAGCATAAACGTTAACGTTCATACGGCGCCGAAATAGTGATTTTCAAACATAGGACATCTAAAGTACGAGGCGTAATGTCATAAAAAGCTCTTTCTTTACGCAAAGAGTGAACCCAAAATAAGCCGGGCACTCACAAGCCTCTGAGGACCAACCTTTAAGGTTTCCGGAAAGTAGGTACTCAATGGGATTTTTCTCGCAAAAAAAAAAAAAAAAAAAACGATCCTCCTCTTTAACCCAGTCACGAACGAGAGGTGCAAGCGGGAAGGGAAAGAAGATATTTTCGGCTTGTCTCTCCAGGCGTCCACTTCTTACGAGGCTCCGGCATCAAAGCCCAGTTAATTCCATTTTGTGCGCCCGAGGAGTTCTTGGTTTACCACGGCGTGGTTCGAAAATTCCAGCAAGAACTTACTTAGGTCGTACTGAAAGGGTCTATTTGTTTTTTTGTTTTTTTTTTCAACACGATATTGAAAACGGCATATATCGCTGCTGCACAGGCAGCTGACACGTGCTGAGAAAAAAGAAAGAAAGAAAGGACAGAAAGAAGAGCTTGACCAATCGAAAAAAGCAAAAATTGTGTGAGTGATCCATTGCAGCGGAAGGCAAAATACGTGGACACCTTTTCGGAAGAACACTTCTTAAAGAACACTTTAATGATAGAGGTGAGAATGGTGAGTTCAGCGAAATGAAGGGTACACAAACATGTACGTAGAAATACGCTTCGAGAGTCTAGAGAGATGATATGTACGAAGACGATGCTGCCATCGAAAAATATCCGGAAAATCGAGATTGTCGAAGAAAGGAACAACGCAATAAAATTTTGCACTCCCTAGTACCAAAAAATTAAGTCCCTGTGAAGAGTAGCACAGAAGAAGGATAAAGGAGGGTCATCCCATTTTTCTCACACAGTGTAGCGAGGAGGCATCATCGCGGCCCTGCTTTTCGCGCGGCTGCAATCCCAGAAAATATCAGCGAGAAGAGGATTCCAGAAAGCCTGCGCTCCAAGTCTTCCTTTCTCGGTCCGATAACCACGTCTTACTTCACGAAAGAAGGTACAACGCGTCGCATGGGCTCGCTCGAGTAAAAAAAAACAAAAACAAAAAAAAAAAGCAAGCCAAACAGGTATGCGCTTGGGGCCTCCGTACCGGACCTTCGCAACACCAACAGGTACATTTTTTAAGTCAACTTTTTTTTTTCGAACACCACAGGAAAAGAAGCTAGTCTACTGATTCATGCTGGGTCTCTGTTGTACGTTTGTCCATGTGTGCACGTTTGTGCGAGTGAGTGAGTGAGTGAGTGAGTGAGTGAGTGAGTGAGTGAGTGAGTGAGTGAGTGAGTGAGTGAGTGAGTGAGTGAGTGAGTGAGTGAGTGAGTGAGTGAGTGAGTGAGTGGCTATCTCGTGAATCTGGAGCCCCATAACTTTGGAATGCAGTGTCGCAGACATAGGCAGTAGTAAGCATAATTCTTCCTGCTGAAGGCGCAAGCCAGTCGATACAACAGGGAGGCATTGCTGAATAAACAATGCGATATATTTGGACGGGGACAAACAGTGCGGGACCCGCAACGGTGACAAAAAAATTGAAGGACACTTTGTACATTCCAAAGTGTGTTCGGCGAAAGCGTGAGGCCATTCCACTGATTATGCCATGTCTTTTTTCTTTTACACTCTCAGTGGCATAAGACACAAACCTAATGGGTGCGTGTTTTCTTCTTTAATTTTTTACCGCGAATCGCAGTGAGACGCGAGACTCATCTTCCTCCGTTCGCATGCGTTAGTATTTTCTCGCGCTTTGCGCATCGTGCAAACGCCATCCGCGTTCCAGCTCTTAAGTTGACGGACCCTTTGTAAATTGGAAAGTGTATTCCGTGAACGCCTGGGTCCATTGAGACGGCGCCGGTCAGAATGATTGCAAACTCTGGTCACAGCGACGCTACGCAAGCAAAGCGCGAGCGCTATAGAGTCCGACGCGACCGGCGTCCGTCTGCGCATCCCGGCGGCCACCTGGCTCCGTGCCAGAGCTCGGATGGACGGACGGACGGACGTGTACGGATGGACGGACGTGTACGGATGAACGGACTGGCGGACAGACGGATGGATGGACGGACGGACGAACAGACAGACAGACAGACGGACGGACGGACGCCGGACGAAGGTTGGACGGACACCGGACGGACGTGAGCATGAGACATCAAAGGATTTCGCCTTAAAGATTACACCATCCACCGCTAAAGGGAACCATGTGTAGATGGGAAGCAGCGGGCGCTAACGCTTACACTGGCGGCGGCTTTGACGCTGGCGCTCATCGCAGCGTGCACAGGAGAGAAACCTGGGGGGCGCAAAGCACGCAGTGATGGACGGGTGTTTCCTACTGGAACATCCCAATCGCTGCTGGGCAATGAGAGACAGAAGACTCGGACTGTACACAGAGACCCGCAGTCCGCTTTTAGTTAACGCGCACGCTGCGAATTTTTCATCGTTCGACAATGCACAGGAGAAATCTCCCACCGGCACCACCTTGGAGGTCAAGATCCATTGCCATATATACGGGGTGGCCAGTGAACGGTTGTGCAGCGCGAGCAGTCGGTTTTTTCAACCATGGCCTCCGAGATGGCGGGCGCGCGGCGGGTTTTTCTCCGGCCGTCCCAATCGCACGGAGAGAGCGTATTTCCCGAGGTGGGCGTGGCCCGCTCTTTTCTCCGCACCGCGGCGCACTTACTTGGGATAGAAAAAGCTGCCGCGCTGTTGGCGCAGCTTGCATGCGGCGAGGAAAAAAAATGGTTTTGCGCTTTTATTAAGCTCGCGCTGATTTGGAAATGTCTGGTCAAGAGAGGCCAAGTCAATGCCGGGGCCTATCGATTCTCAAATGGGATTTTTTTTTTTTTTGCTGTAGATTTGCGCCGCCTTTATTAGAGCAATTAGAAAAGCGATGCCTCTGCAAGAGATCCGCATTTGCTAGAAACTTACTATACTTCGAAATTTGGAGGGCTGTATAGTATGGGGGGCGCTAGTGAATGAGAAGAAAAAATGCCCCCCACCTCCCCGAAGGGAATCGTGAGGAAATGCGAAAGCATTTCGCGCGTGCTTCACTCCAATTATATATGGTGGTTGTGGTTCGAAGAAGCAAAAGGCGCCTAATTTCTGCAGCCCGGTCGGGAGCACTGCGCAGAGCCTTTTTTTTTCTTTTTCTTGTTTTTTTTAATTTTTTTTATTTATTTTTTTTAATTTTTTTTTCATATATAGCTCCGCCGAGCTCCGCCGCAGTCCGCTTTTAGTTAACGCGCACGCTGCGAATTTTTATTGTTCAACAACGCACAGGAGAAACCTCCCACCGGCACCACCTTGGAGGTCAAGATTCATTGCCATATATACGGGGTGGCCAGTGAACGGTTGTGCAGCGCGAGCAGTCGGTTTTTTCAACCAAGAAACTCGCTAGCAGACGCTGCCTGTGTCGGCGTCGCGAGGCGAGAGAGGGAGAGGGGGGAGTGTAGGAGAGGAGAAAGAGAGGGGGGGCGCGCATGCGCAGTGGGAGTGTGAACGCTGCGGGCAGAGATGCCTAGAGAAGAGAGGGGGGAGCGTAGGAGAGGAGAAGAGAGGTGGGACGCGCATGCGCAGTGGGAGTGTGGACGGCGCGGGCAGGGATGCCTAGAAGAGAGAGGGGGGAGCGTAGCAGGGGAGAGAGGAGGGGAGGCGCATGCGCAGTGAGGGTGTGGTTGCCGCGGGGAGGGATGCCTAGAGGAGGGGGGAGAGGAGGTTTTTATTTTTTTAAAGGGTTCGCGCATGCGCAGTAAGGAGTGGGCACGCGGCACACCACCACCACCACCACCGGATTAAGCTTCGCCATAAGATGCTTCACATCTAAAATCCAGGCATCTCCACGTGAGGGTGTGGTTGCCGTGGGGAGGGATGCCTAGAGGAGGGAGAGAGGAGGTTTTTTATTTTTATTTTTTTTTGAAAGGGTTTGCGCATGCGCAGTAAGGGTGGTCACGCCGCACACCACCACCACCGGATTAAGCTTCGCCATAAGATGCTTCACATCTAACACCTGCCGGCGCGCACACCTCCTCAACCTATCCTCCTGCTCCTCCTCCGCGGACAACGCCAACGCCAACGCCGGATGCCTGACATAGCCCGACTATGAAATGCATTCGCATTTAAAAAAAAAAAGAACGATGATGAGGCTGGGCGTGATGACGCCCGGGGCTCGCGCTCGCCCTGCCGCTAAAGACCGATCAGTCGTTGCCGGTATTTCGTAAATTAAACGCGTTTTTCTTGTCGCCTACGTCTTCTCTGAGGGCTTCGGCCGACCACTGGCGCCGAGCCCACAATAGATATGTTGATAATGTTGTAAGCTAGATTTAAGGCCTGCGACGGAAGCAGTCCATTTGGAAGCAGTATCGCAAAAAGCAGGTATCGGTGCTTGCTTCCATTGTGCATTTTTTCCTTTCGGTGTAACAACATATAGCGAAATGAAAACACACGTACAGAGCACTCAAATTTTCCATTAGGAACACTTTGTTTATATTTCCTTTATTGACAACTTGCAGGCACTTCCTTCTATACGGAATGCTTTACAGGCATTGTATAACAGGTGAATGCCGTCACAGCAGCGTAAAGAAGTAAAAAAGTGACATCGGCATAAAGGAAGCATTATGCGCACAGACTGAGATGGCAGATTGTGGCCTTCATGCAGTCAATATACATCGTAAAACTGAAGCGAAACTAAGATCATGAAAAAATCACGCACGAAAATCTGCTGGTAAACACTGCGCAACGGTCATTGCACTGCAATGCATGCGAGGAAATTAAATAAAACAAAAAATGCAAAGACGTAAGAAAAGCATTATTCGCATAAGACAGCTCAGTGCTGCATGAATACAATACCATAAGTACAACTAAAATGTAAAGTAAAACTAGGAACTATGCACAGAACGAAGCACAACGAATCTACGCAGTAAATACTGCACGAAGATTACGGCACCACAAAGAAAAAAAAAACATGCGCACGCTGTAATCCCGCGCGCTCTGCTTTCTGCCGCGGTCTCCGCTGCCGCCGGAATCCCAAGTGAATGCGCCATCTCGCGGTAGCCGGGCGCGCGACGCGATGTACGTTTTTTTGCTGGGGAGCGCGGCGATTGGGACGGCCGGAGAGAAACCCGCTGCGCGCCCGCCATCTCGGAGGCCATGTTTCAACCAAGAAACTCGCTAGCAGACGCTGCCTGCGTCGGCGTTGCGTGGCGAGAGAGGGGGAGCGTAGGAGAGGAGACAGGGGGAGGGGACGCGCATGCGCATTGGGGGTGTGGTTGCCCCGGGGGGGGGATGCCTAGAGGAGAGAGATGGGGGAGGGGACGCGCATGCGCAGTGAGGGTGTAGACGCCGCGGGGAGGGATGCCTAGAGGAAAGAGAGGGGGAAGCGTAGGAGAGGGAGGGGCAGGGGGACGCGCATGCGCAATGGGGGGTGTTAGCGCTGCGGGAGGGATGCCTAGAGGAGAGAGAGGGGGGAGGGGACGCGCATGCGCAATGGGTGTGTAAACGCCGCGGGCGGGAGGGATACCTAGAGGAAAGAGAGGGGAAGCACAGCAGAGGAGGTGCGTGGCGAGGGTTTGCGCATGTGCAGTAAGGGTGGTGAGGACGCACACCACCAGCACTACCACCGGACGGACGAACGGACGGACGCCGGACGGACACCGGACGGATGGACACCGGACGGACGGACACCGGACGGACGTGAGCATGAGACATTAAAGGCTTTCGCCTTAAAACGACCATCCCGTGTCCAGCGCTATTTGTTCCCGTCTTAATCATGTGGCAACCAGCCCAGTTAGGCGCACTCCTGCGATATATTTATGTCATCGAAAAATCTCATATGACACAAATGACGCATATCCAAAAAATCTTGTTTGATCATACGAGAACACATATGATTCATACGTGTTCATATGAGATTTTTGAATACGAGGCATATATGTCATAAGAGAATTTTCGACAGAGATTATTTCTATATTTGCCACCAGAGACAAAATCAAACAGAGAGAAGGACACAAAGACAGAACGGGTGCTTATCCTTTTTCTGCGTCTGCCTTTTCGGCCCCGAATTTATTATTATTTGATGTTCTCCAGCTGAAGTAACATCAGGTAAACTTACGGGGCAGTACTTTTCACTTATCCGTCGGTATCGGTCACACACTCGCATATAGGTCCACATACGCAAGTATTAAGGCGAAAGCCTTTAATGTCTCATGCTCACGTCCGTCCGTCCCTCCAGCCATGCCCTGGCACGGTGCCAGGTGGCCGCCGCGGACACGGGTCGCGTTGGACTCAACAGCGCTCGCGCTTTGCTTACGTAGCGTCGCTGCCTCCGGCGTCTCTGATCATGCAAGAAGGGAGACGCGCGCATCACGTTGCATTCTAACCGACCCCGTCTCAGTGGGCACAAGCGTTCGAGCAACACACTTTGGAATTGACAAAGTGTCCGTCAATTTAAACTCTGGAACGCGGATAGCTTCTGCACGATGCGCAAAGCGTGAAAATACAAACGCATGCGAAACGGAGGCAAATTGGTCTCGCGTCTCGCTGCGATTCGAGGTAAATAATTAAGCGAACATACTTGGCGGGTGGTAACAAGAAAATCTTGGCATACATGTCATCTACGATGCCATTTACATGCCACGCTCATTGTTCAGGCTTGCGTCCAAATCGCTAGCTTGATATATACCAAAGTTTGTATTGCGCGACGTGACTGTATGATGAACACAAATGACAGGTCCTAACATGTAAATAATGACATGCGTATTATGTACAGCGTGATTTGCTTCTTGCTGGCTGCTTCGCATTACATCGATTCCCACAGTGCGTGGGATCTGCCGGTTTTTTATGCAAACAAATATTCGCGGTTTATCTCCCATATATGAGGACATTGGCGTTGCTCACGCGAACCATAAACGCGAACTGGTAACACACGGGACGGCTCGCAGCACTCCCATAGCAGAGTGTACATAGTACTCTAAATCCCCAACTGTTTATCCAAACAAATATTCGCGCTTTATCTCCCATATATGAGGACATTGGCGTTGCTCACGCGAACCATAAACTCGAACTGGTAACACACGGGACGGCTCCCAGCTCTCCCATAGCAGAGTGTACATAGTACTCTAAATCACGAACTATTTATCCAAAGAAATATTCGCGCTTTATCTCCCACATATGAGGACACTGGCGTTGCTCACGCGAACCATAAACGCGAACTGGTAACACACGGGACGGCTCCCAGCTCTCCCATAGCAGAGTGTACATAGTACTCTAAATCACGAACTATTTATCCAAACAAATATTCGCGCTTTATCTCCCATATATGAGGACATTGGCGTTGCTCACGCGAACCATAAACTCGAACTGGTAACACACGGGACGGCTCCCAGCTCTCCCATAGCAGAGTGTACATAGTACTCTAAATCACGAACTATTTATCCAAAGAAATATTCGCGCTTTATCTCCCACATATGAGGACATTGGCGTTGCTCACGCGAACCATAAACTCGAACTGGTAACACACGGGACGGCTCCCAGCTCTCCCATAGCAGAGTGTACATAATGCTCTAAATCACCAATTATTTATCCAAACAAATATTCGCGCTTTATTAGTGCTTCCTTTTGGACCATGTAATGCGCATATTAACATAACATGCAACTTATCATTAGCCTGTGCTTAAGTTTTTCTGAGTGCATACGCTGTTCAGGGGCAGCTTGTTGCGTTCCCATAGCAGAGTACATGGTTCTCTAAGTCGCCTTTTAAGGCGAAGACCTTAGGAGCCTCATCAAAGGCGAGAATTGACCGTCGGTGGCAGCGTCAAGGCGATGTGAGGCAAAAAATAATCATCACGTGGCATGATCATGACATCATCACGTGACATCGTCGCTGGGTGAAAGGTTGGCCGACGCCGTAGGCGCTGCATAACCACGTCAGGTGCAGAAAGCCCTCTTTATGTGGGAGGGGGTTGTGTGTGGAGGTGCTGAGGGGTACAGCTGTCTCATACCATGGAGTGCACTGAACTCAAAACCGTCTTTTGAACGGCGTTTGTCATTATTACTTCATCAACCGCCGCGGTGGTTATGGTCCTCCACGGCTGACTTTATGGTCTCGTGGGTATGGTGCCCGAAGGTTACGGGATCGAATCCCGGCCGCGGCGGCCACATTTTCGATGCAGGCGAAAATGCTTGAGACCCTTGTGCTAAGGTGTAGGTGAACGTTAAAAAACACCTGGTGGTCGAAATTTCTGGAGCGCTCCACTACGGCGTCCCTCATAATAGTATTGGGGTTTTGGGACGTTAAACCCAACAATTATTTCTTTATGTTTAGAATCTGCCGCACCACCCTCCAAAATCTTCCCACAACTAACGTGGTTTTGCAGTACTTCCAGGATCAAAGGAATCGCAAGCTTTCTGCACTTCACCTTGTGCTGCACTGCATCCGCCATCGTCCCATCTTCGACCAAGCAATGATATCATGTGATTTTATGTTACGTTATGTATGTAACGTTACGTTAGGTTATGTTATGTTATGTTGACGTTGACAAGTGATGATTTATTGCATCGCTCGTGATGACGACGCCGACGCAGAACGCCGTTGAATTTCCTCGTTTCATGAAGCAACTAAGGCTTTCGCTATAATATAAATATTTGAGAAGCAGAAGATTTGCTATGGGCGCTTCATTGAAATATTTCGTGATGGCGGAGTAAAAGTGGTCTGTTGGACAGCGCTTAAGGTCGATATCGAGAACTGCACATTTCAGAAAAATCGTGACTTCGAGAAAATTGCATGCCTAACCCATGTCTCTGTGATCGCGTGACGATTCTTTCATTGAGGCCTTCGACAGGCTGACGGACCCTCGAAACAACGTGAAAGATGCCGCGCTGTTTGAGCCCTAAAACAGCGTTTC
>JALIZH010012211.1:50000-92424 GCA_030522465.1 Rhipicephalus appendiculatus
AGTCCTTGCCGCCCTCATGAATAGGCAATAAAATTGAGACATTGAATTAAATTGAATTTGCACACGACTATGTGTCGGAGACCCCACCACGGTACCAACGATCTGTGTTTAGAGAAATTTATTAACACATACTACGGACATCAATAACATTTCAAGAGAACAGAACATGCACAGACACGCAAAATTTTTTTTACAAAAACATAGGTGCACATATGTATATTACATGGTAAACAAAAAGCACAATAACAGATCAATATGTACATTTTGCGTATTTACATGGCGTTTTTGCCGACACCAATCGACACATCAGCCTACCAAAACCAGGCAGGCCGCAGGCCGAAAGATAAGTTTTACACGTCTTAAAAGGAATTTTATTTGTATCACATGGGTACATTCACTTGTTTACAAGATGGTTCACAGTTCGTTTTTCACATGTTCACAGGTACTAGCAAAGTCTCAGGTTCAGCACAGTATTGTTCTCAAGCAAGTACGCTGATATTTTTACTACTACCCGTCAAAGGTGACACAACTACCTACGAGTACTTGAAATTTTCATCCCATCAACTTACTCAAGGGATTCAGAGATGTTTTTGGTATTTCCAGACCGCTCGGTAGTTCCTAAAGCGATGCTTGCCGTCTGATGATTAAGCACGGCATGCGCTACATCCAATTGTTTTCCAATTCAAATACAATGATCATTTAACCGGTATTTACAGCGCATAAAAGACTAGTAAACGGGAGAAAACCGGCAGAGGCAAAGAGCGCCGTCGCGTTTCTGCTCCGTCTGTCGCTTCCCTGTGCCAGCGATCGACTCCAAGGAGGTCTAAAAAAAATTGACGGCAGATCCACAAGGTGAATGATGATGAGATTGGGCGAAGCTCCTGGAAGTAATCATCGGTTAGACCGTGAAATTTCTGCCGTTAATTCGCCCGATAAAATTGACGTGAAACGATTGATTAAATGTTTTATCGAACTTTTATTGCTGGTTTCCGTTGTCCTTTCATTCTGACCGCTTTGTGGTCGGTGAAATGTAAGCTAAGTGGTTCTTGCATACGAGCACACACCGTCGGCAACGAGCATCGTCAACTACAAACCTGTATCGCGATATGGTTTTGATTATAAAACCATTGCTTTAGAAAACACCTGGCGTCTTTCGTTAAGCAGCTGGCGTCTTTTCGTTTTGCTTTAGAAACATCTGGCGTCTTTTCGTTTTGCTTTTAGAAAACATCTGGCGTCTTTCGTTGGTTTATTTCATCAATCAACGGCGTTTTGAACAAAATTTTTATTGTTTAATCACGCACAGGAGAAATCTCACCAGGCACTACCTTGGAGGTAAACAATGGCTGCTACTGGGAATGAGAGACAGCAGAAGTCGGCTTTTAACACTTCTACTTCTACTAACGTTTCCTACTGGAACATGCCAATGGCTGCTAATGGGGAATGAGAGACAGAAGAATTCGGCTTTTAGTTAACGCGCACGCTGCGAATTATTTATTGTTCAACAACGCACAGGAGAAATCTCCCACCGGCACCACCTTGGAGGTGAAAGCGTAAGACTGGTTACGCACTACGACGAGGGACAAACGGGTGCCGCTTTAAGGAGCTTCGCCCCTAAAACCTCCTTGATCTACACTCTGCTACCACGATATAACACTGTTTTACCGAAAGTCCCGCCTAACGTATCCCTCACCGCATAAATCTATTTCCAGAAGTGACCAGATTTTCTGGCACAGTCTTGATACGGCCACAGTCGCTACTCCTTTCCTTCTCTTCCTTATCACGCATGGCGAGACCTCTCCTCGCTGCAGCTTACGTCCTAGCACCAGAGGCAACTTTATTCACGTCTTTCTGAACTGTCCGAACAAATCCAATCCTCCGTGGCAAAGGTCGGAACACCACGATCGATGGGAGGCTGCGCCTCTCGCAACTCGAGCTACAACTCCGGGCACTGCGCTGGGCCAGAGGGGTCACCGAAGCACAGAAGTGTCCGGCCATCTAGAGCGGCCCGAGGGCCCATCGTCGTCCTGGTTCCACTTCGCCTCTCGCGTCACTCTTTCATGAATGGATAAAGTTGTATACTTATCTACATAGCTACCCGTCGCGTTTCCTGATCTGCCTTGCAGTGTAAATTCCTTTTAAATCAATCCTTACCAACTCTACAAAGCGTCAACCCTTATAACATACTAGAGAGTTCGCGAAATAGACGCCCAAGCTGCTTGGGGACCCAAAAAATTTGCGAGCCTATCCAGGACGCATGCACAGAACTCAAGACACTCTGGGCTCATGCACTCGCGTCGACCCAAGGCCCGAAAATCGAAAACTAGCCAGTGAGACGACGCAGACGCAGCGCGGGCCATGACGCAGTATGGCCAAACGTTGGTATGGCCCGCGTCCCGCATAATTTTAATTTCGCCACGTTTGGAGCCCCGTGCGTGTGACCCAACGCAGCCTGCATTTGACCCAGTTCTCGAACTCAGCTGATACCCCGAACGCAAAGGCAGCCTACTCAACGGAGCTTGGGGACACAGGGACCCAGTGTCTTGGGTCCCAATTCGGAAGCTCTCTGTTACCTCATTGCGACGTAGAAGGTCAACGAAAGACTCTTGGTGGTCCTTTGCGCAAATCAGACGAGCTCTCCAAACTCGTTCCAGGGCTTGAAAGTCTCTATCCGCTAAAGACGCTCAAGTAACTCCGACCTCATATTCCGCATCCACGTAAGGTGCGTCCGGGTCTCGTCGGGTTGGTTCGACAACACGTTTCACTCACTTATTCATTCTTACGCATTATTGCAGGATTATGGAGGCTTCGATCCCTACATGTCTGGGCTCACTCGTATAACGTACAGTACACAGACCAAAGCTCTTCCGACTTCTGTATTAGGGTGTGTCCAGATAAGATCGAACACGAGGTCCTGGTCACCATTCCCAAGATTTCAAGATGGCATCATAAAGTTACGTCATCACGCACGATGATGATGATGACGCTGACGCCACCAACCGTCGTCTTTCGCCTTTGATGAGGCATCTAAGGCTTTCGCCTAAAAAGTTGATCTCTACTTCAGTTCGTTCCTTGGCTGTTTGAGTGTGATTTGTGTAAGAAGCATATCTGTGACATCTACTTGCAAACATCCCGCTTTTCCCATGCCTGTCTGGGTTGGGTGATAGGCAGGCGTTTTCGCCTGAAAAATACCTATAAAATTCATCAGACTTCGTCCTTTTGAACCCTAATCCCATCCTCTACGTATACTGTCGATATCCGTTCCAGTTTTGCCTTCCATCCATGTGAGCAGGAAATCGGAAGTAAATCTCCTTGGTCAGCAGTCTGTTGTCCAGGCTTCCCCCTTCAACGTTAAACTAGCTCCCTCTCTCTAACGCACACACTCTGATCACAATGCACTCTTCCTACAGGAGGGCGGTACACATGCACCAAAGTTTACAGAACACTTCATGATGTCTGTACACCGAAGGCAACCCAGCGAAAGGAGAATGCTGAAAGCCAGGAAAGAGGCTGCGTGGCCCCGCTTTCTCCACCGAGCACTGTAAACAATAAGGGTGCATTGCGAGAGATGCGTGAAAGCCACACATCTTTGTTGCAACAAAAACACTGTTCGAGGTGTCAACGTGATCACATAAACACAAGCACCCTTACTTGCCTTCTGAGCACACAGAAGCGTATCCCATTTTAACCGGGCGCTAATATGACCACCTAAAGGCGCAACGTAAGGAACACATACCGACAAAGAGAAACGAGAAATAGCAGGAAGACCAGTTGGTATCGTTTTCTTTCTTTTTTAGGAGCGAAGCTCCTTAGGCCGGCACCCGTTCGCCGTTGAAGCTCCCTGGATGCGTCGCCGGCTCAAAAAGAGAATGAAACGCCGTGCGCGCCGAACGCCGAGCGGTTTGCTTCTAGCGCACCAGAAATTCGAGGTTAAATAAAAGAAATAAGCTCTGTGCACAACTGGTTATAATGGTCGTCTTCACTTTCACCATCGTGAACTGTGAAATGACAACCATCATTCTAGCGCAGCACGGGCGCTTTGTCTAGGGTAGCAGTAGACGCTCTTCCCTCGCGGCGCCGGCGCAACAACAAAAAAATAAAAAATAAAAAAAAAGAAACCGCACGCGGTGCAAGGCGCTCGCGGCGTTCGATGCGCGTTGCGCAAAAAACAAGGTGCGCGGCGCAAAAACAGTTCGCGTTTATAAACGACAATAAAATTTACCGAAAACCATGTTTGTATATATATATATATATATATATATATATATATATATATATAAAAATAAGGACCCACTTGACATTGCTTAGGGCTCCTCACAGAATATGGATAGTCGTCCTCAGAAACGTAAACGTGAATATGATGAAGACGATAAGCAGCTTGGCAAGGATGAGCCCGGCAACAGGGTCCTGCGGTTGAAGCACGACGAGCGGAGCTACAAAGGTTGCTCCGACAGGATCCTACCGTACGTGCTAGAGCGGCCGAATGTAAGCGCCGACGCCGCTAACCGTTTCAAAATGTACATAGTCGTTTGCTTCCGTTTTCTAAGGAGCTTCGCTCATCGGTTGTATTCGTACTCGGAACAACTGCTATTTTTTTTAACTGCGGAGGTGCTTAAGGGACCGCCTTGTCTTCGTGCTATGTATCGCGTTGGCGTCTCGCTGGTCCCGCGATTAGGTACTACATAAAAGCCGATCGGGCTGCACGTTTGCAACGCCAGCGTCGCACAAGGGGCCTAATTCATCTGTTTGAGCAGCGAAGCCACAGCGAAACGCCAGCGTCCTGAGTTAGACGCGCATCAACGGAGCAGAGAAGCGGAGGCGAAACGCAAGCGCCGAGAGTTGGACGCACCGCGCTCGGAGCATCGAAGAATAGAAAAACTGTTGATACCACAGAACAGAAAGGGCTTAATCGCAACACAAGTCAGACACTCACAAGAAAAGAACAGCAAAGGACGTAAAATATCACATTGACAAACGAAAAGAACAGAATAGAGGAAATAAGCACAAGATGAGAACAGAAAACAGAAAAGAGCAGATAAACACAAAATAAGCACCACGGAAACGCAGGCGAATCAATGCTCCGCTCCTAGTGCTGCTTTCACACGGGGTGTAACTTGCCTAGAGTATTTATTTCCTTTAGCTGTAGCCAAGGTGTTGCACTCGGTTTGGTCAGCTGCTAATTGCTACGGTGCTGCTCCATGGTACCCTCCACTTACAACGGGTCCACTTTGGAACGCGTCGACATATGAAAAAATGCAGGAAACCAACGAATGACAACTAGCATGTGAGAGACGCTTAGGTGGCATGCGGCAATCCCTTCCGATTGGAGAAAACCTAATGATACAATTTGGAGATCACTGTACTATATATTCGATCCCGGCAGTGGCAGTCACATTTCGATGGAGGTGCAATGGTAGACGCACGTGCACTGTGCGATATCTTTGCACGTTAAAGCATACCAGGTCGAAAAATTTCCCGAATCCTCCCCTGCGGCGTGGTTCATAATCTTATCGAGGTTTTCGCAGGTGATAACCCAGAAATTATTAAGTACTACACTGTTAAGTAGCGCACGTGCTGTCGTCGTCTCTTCTTGTGTGTCGTCTTTTTTCGCGCTCTAACTTATCCAAACCATGAACCACCACGCCCAGCAAAGCATTTTACTACACTATACTATGGTAAAGAAAACTACCTGCCAGACCCCCCCCCCCCCCCCCCCGCCCACACACACACACACTCACAAAAGGAAGAAACTGATTTATCATGCCACGATAATATCCACAAGGGATATCCACAATATCCCCCCTTCTCGAGTATCCTCTTTTATCCCGTCACTGTTCCCACCATACGCGACCTTTTAACTAGGCTTAAATTCCTTGTGGTTTATTATGAAAACAATGAACATAAAGGCGTCCAGATAAGACTTTCTTTTTTTCAATTGTCGACATAATATCGTTCTGTAATCAACGCATTCCTTTCTCTTGTGTTCTTTCCCCTTTTGATTTGCACGTTTTCATCAGGGGTGCAGTAGTTTAGGTCTTGCACAGGCGCTGTGGAACGACCATGCACTCTTCGTGCCTCAATAAAATTCAGTAGTGTTCCTGACTGGGCTGGTTGGTGCAGAATAAAATAGGCAGCGCTTAGAAGGGACAAGTGACCCAACGCAACACAACAACGCCGTGTCTATCGTCTTTACTTGTCCTGTCTCATCGTTGTTTCACTCCCTTTTTTTTTAATAAAATGCAGTTGCAAGTTGAGCATCTTTTTTTCAATTACCAGTGTTCTTATCGTATGCCTTATTTCTTCGGCTATTCTCCTCTCATCATCCTGGTAATGTCACATTAACTAGTCCAATGAGTCACGCTCACACGGAATGGATTAGCAAAGAGCAAGAAAGAATATTTCAGTCTCGCAGCATAAGTCCAACAACCTAAATATCTTCTGCGAGAGGCGTTTGGATCGGCCGAGCTTTAATCAAGAACCAGCCGAAGTGCCTTAACTTCGGCAAGCTAGAATCTCTGCTGAAATTAGCATTGGATAGTGTTGCAGCATTTCAAGATTAGCTTGACCAGGACCACGATGATCATTTCTGATTTTAAAACGCAACTGAGCGAACTCTTAAACCCGCCGGTGGGGGGTATAAGGCATTGAACTCTATATGAAGTGATCGAAAAAAATCCGCTACGAGAAAGCTGGGTAGCGCGAATCCTCGAGCATTTTCTTGCATAATAAACTTGAGACAATCCTTCTGAGAATTCTCAGAGGGTTGTTCAAACACGCCAAGAACGAAGCTGATGTCCCCTTCACGGAGCCAGCGGAATAAATATTCGAAGGATTCGCCCAGTTAGAACATTCAGCCACTTCCAGGGGAACTCTTAAGGTTGGTCCACGACTTCTTATTTTTTTCTTTCTCGTATGCGCATTGTAGTTCGCGCCGTTTGTGAGCTTAGTGTGATGCGTTTGCTTTAGTTCGGCTAGGTGCTACACAGCGCTCTGCTTCTTCGGGGAACATTTAGAAACATTGTACGAACCGACTACATAACAGCGCAGCAGCTGCTTTCCCTTAGCATATTGCACTTTGGTGACGCCTTAATTAATATTATTCACCATAGGCGTGCGCAGGGTTCCCCTTCAAGGGGGGGGGGGAAGGTTCGACGCAGCGCCCCGCCTCCCTATTATGTGAATGTATCAGACTGACTTTGCGCTCCCCCTCTTAGGTGACTAGGGGGGGGCGGCTGCCCCCTCGGTGCGCACGCCTATGTTATTCACTGGTTCAGAGTGATAACGTTTAGTAATTTATCACTGATGCATTCATTTTTTTTCTGACAGGCACAAACTTCAAAGTGATGTCCAGGAATTCGAGACATCGATAACCAGCGCCATCTGTTGTGTGGCTGCCGAGTGACTAACGTCACTGAATGGGAAACTGCTTTTAAACATTTAATGCGGTGCAGCACATCAATATACGCTTAAATCACTTCGCCTATGTAATCTGGGCGTCATTACCTCACCATGCGAGATGTTTTGTCCCATTCGTATAAAATCCCTGGGTTCGAGAGCCATTTTTACGTTCTATGTGAAACTTCATAGGGGATAATTTAGAATTTTATATAAAAAGAATGCGGCGTCACCCGCTTCAATCACTGAAGTGGCATATTCTCGATGACCCATTCTTCGTACGCGTGAAGCTTGGCTTATGTCGGCAAAGTTTCTGAGGTTCGATGGGTGATTTTGTAGGAAGGCGCCCTGCAGTGAAACCACTGTAAAAGGGCGCCAGCGCTTTATAGTCCTTTCCGTTGCCCCAAAGTGCGTGAAAATTGCATACTTTTTTATGTAAGGTTGTTTTTCATCGAGGTGCAAAAGAGAGGAACGGTATGATTCCCGTGGAGGTCTAAAATTGATACTTAACAAAAATAAGTCGTAGTGAAATCGAAGAAAATGATTAACAATTACAATGGTGGTTCCTCGTAATTGAAATCAATAACTAGCAACAATTGAGCACGTACAAACCTCGCTCTATAGGGCATAAGTAATCAAATGTACTTATGAATTCAAAAATTCATGTAAATCTTATGGGTGAAAGCAGTCGGTGTGAAGGGACACTTATTTTATAGAGAAAATATATCAATGCAATTAATTTTGATTTTATGATGGATGACAGTGGTATGTGAAAAACTTGTTGTAGCAGTAGTAGCCGTAAGGTATTAACCTTAGCTATTTATGAAAAAATGTGTATCTGTCTGAGGTTAGTGGCGATTAGTGTCAAACAAAAAATTGAAGACACTTTGTACATTCCAAAATGTGTTCGGCGAAAGCGTGTGGCCATTCCACTGATTATGCCATGTCTTTTTTCTTTTACACTCTCAGTGGGATAACACACAAACCGAATGTGTTCGTGTTTTCTTTTTTAATTTTTTACCGCGAATCGCAGCGAGACGCGAGACTCATCTTCCTCCGTTCGCATGCGTTAGTATTTTCTCGCGCTTTCTGCATCGTGCAAACGCCATCCGCGTTCCAGCTCTTAAACTGACGGACCCTTTGTAAATTCGAAAGTGGATTCCGTGAACGCCTGGGCCCATTGAGACGGCGTCAGTCAGAATGATTGCAAACTCTGGGCACAGCGACGCTACGCAAGCAAAGCGCGAGCGCTGTAGAGTCCGACGCGACCGGCGTCCGTTTGCGCATCTCGGCGGCCACCTGGCTCCGTGCTAGAGCTCGGACGGACGGACGGACGGACGGACGGACGGACGGACGGACGGACAGACAGACAGACGGACGGACGGACGTCGGATGGACACCGGACGGACGTGAGCATGAGACATTAAAGGCTTTCGCATTAAAGATTACACCATCTCCCGCTGAAGGGAACCATGTGTAGATGCAAAGCAGCGGGCGCTAACGCTTACACTGGCGGCGGCGTTGACGCTGGCGCTCATCACAGCGTTGCGCAGGAGAGAAACCTGTGGCGGTGCAAAGCACGCAGTGATGGATTGGTGTCTCCTACTGGAACATCCAAATCGCTGCTAATGGGCAATGAGAGACAGAAGACTCGGACTAGACACAGAGACCCGCAGTCCGCTGATAGTTAACGGGCACGCTGTGAATTTTTATCATTCGACAACGCACAGGAGAAATCTCCCACCGGCTCCACCTTGCAGTTCAAGATCCATTGCCATATATACGGGGTGGCTAGTGAACGGTTCTGCAGCGCGAGTAGTCGGTTTTTTCAACCAAGAAACTCGCTAACAGACGCTGCCTACGTCGGCGTCGCGAGGTGAGAGAGGGGGGGGGGGGGCGTAGGAGAGGAGAGAGAGGGGAAGACGCGCATGCGCAGTGGGGGGTGTGGACGCCGCGGGGAGGGATGCCTAGAGGAGAGAGAGGGGGAGAGGAGGTTTTTATTTTTTTAATGGGTTTGCGCATGCGCAGTGGGGATGTGGACGGACGCCGGACGGACACCGGACGGACACCGGACGGACGTGAGCATGAGACATTAAAGGCTTTCGCCTTAACAAATGTGGACAACCTGCGCTAGAGGCGCAAGGCTCTCACAGCGGAGCTGGTCGTTTCCTAGCTGGTTCTGGCTCGGCTCAATCTCGATTAAGATTAATTAGCTGAATTAGGCCAGGTGATAATCAAGTACCTCGGGTGAGCTTGTTTCGATGACACCGACTTAACTAGTTTTAATTGGCACCAATTAGACCTCACTGGGCTTAATTAGTCTCGACTCGTTCATACATAATTAATATCTTCCTGAGCTTGGCTTCACTCATCTCATTAATAATTCGACGTGGATTGATGGGACTAATTCGGGTTAATTAGAATTGGGCTATTGAGATCTAATTCTGCGTGACTTAATTAGACTACACCCTGCTCGACTATGGTTAATTAGATTTGGCTATACTTACCTTGAACAAGCTTAACTAGATTGTTAGGATTATATACATGATTAGACCACATGACTCAAGTATTTCGGTTGGGCCTGGTTCGATCGCACTAAACTTGATCAGTCTTAATGATGCTTAGATTTAATGAGCGCTAATTAGACTAGGCTAGGCTTAACTAAGCTTGACACGGTCAGTAGCAATTATTATCTTCCTCAGCTCTGCTTCACGGGCCTCATAAGGAATTCGACTCGTATTCACCGCTTTCTGCGGCTTGTACCCGTTCCTGATGATGATAGTTTTCTGGTGACACCAACCGGCATGAAAAAAGCTTAATGATAGGCATAAATAACGGAATCGCTTAGCGATTCACTTTCGAAGCATTACGATTCACTTAGCCAAAAGGCATAACGAAGAGCTGGGCGCCGGAGACGGTAAGGCCATCGAGTGAAACCGCCAGTGCGATCAGGAGAAATTGGCGAGCAAACGCTGTTTCATGACGGTGACGTGACAGAACATTCCTCGTCTGCGTGACTCTGGCCCACGGTGCAAGACATACATACACTTTAGGTGAGGACACTTGCGAGGCGGGGTCAGTCACATTACGCTGCACGGCGCCCACCCATCATCTGACTGACAACAACGCCCGTCTATCGATGGAATGACTCAGCTTCAAGACGGAAAGGATTTTATCTCCCGTTTCTATAGCAACTGGCATTTGCTGGGGTTTCCGAAATGCTTGAGTCGCACAGTAGTCACCTGCAGGAAGGAGCACAAGTTTAACACGCGCCCGACAACTAGTCTGCAGCGCTGATTTATACACGCACTGCCATTGAACACATCCGCAAGAACTGTTGCTGGCATTCCTCGATGAGCAGCTACGAGGTGGAACGAGTCATTACCAAGACGGTAAGATATATCATTACTCTTTTTAGGAAGCGCTAAGTTGAAAGAGAAAATCATGCGTGAATGAAAATAAAGGGAGTTTGTAGCAAACGATACAGGGTTAGAATGCAGGAGCGTTGGCAAAACCCGCGTAATTTCCCGAAAACAACAGTTTGGGGAATGAGATAAAATGTTTCCTCCCTGTGTGTACGCAAGTAACGAAACCTACGGGGCTGTTCAACGCCAATGAAAATGTTTGCCTAAAAAACTTGAAAGCATCGGTTAGATTGCACCTGGTAGTCTGATGACAGCAGAGTTAATCACGCAGACTGATTTTATCTTCTGAGTGTCCTTACTTTCGTCCTTATTCTTAATGTGGCTGTACTGCTTTAAATTTTGTGTGTTTTATTTCGCTAGAGAGAGAGAGAATAAAATGAGAGAAAAGCAGGGAGGTCAACCAGAATTAGTTGTTGCATGCCTAACTAGCGCTGGGAACGGGCTGTTTCCTTGTACGTTGGAACATTGTCTAACTTGCAGTGGTAAAATTCTCTGAAATTAACACAACACACGCAAATCTCGGCGTTTTGCAAAGTGCTTTCTTAGCATGTATCGATAAATTAATATCAATAATACCATTCGAGCTGACACCTTTAAAAGTTAGGAAAAGCACGTTGGTCTAAATCGTACGCATTCGAACGTATAGTATTTACTGTCAATGTGAATATAAACAAGCATTGCTTTATCGCCGCGCGAAAGCAAGCGATTGCGAGCTACTATAGAAGGAGCATTCGACAGCTTTATAATATCGCACCAAAAGGTTCGTGTGCGCAATAGCTTGCGTCTGTTGCCACTGCTCTTGCGCCATACGCTAACCTCTTGTCAGGCACGTTTTATTTCACAAATAGCATGAGTACCAAAACGAACAAAACCAGGATACCCAATTCGAGAACTCTCAACTGAAACACTCTTACAGCGTGAGAAAAAAGAAAAAAAAAAACAAGAGGACGGCCGCCGACTGCCAATTGAAAATTTTATTGAAGAAGGAATGTATATATAGATACAGCAAAGCACAAAAAAAGATTAGGTTACAATTTCAATCACGTGCGCGACGTCAGATAGCGGATTTCCTTGTCGAACAGATCAAGCGACGGAACGCTTGCACATTTCTCGCCCCTTTTTATAAGTAGCGAAGACATCGAATATATATCTGGCGCGCCTTTGATGATAGCGCTTTGTCTGTGTTTCTTTATGTGTTAGCGCTTCTTTTCCACTTTTCAGTAATGTAGCAACTATAGCCCGCCTTTCGCCGCTTGTCCAGAAAAAAAAAAAACAAGGAACGCTATAATGCATAGCTGACGAATCTTATTGACGCGCAGGACGCTTAGACGCTAAACTTTATAGCGGCCATACGACGTTATATGCACGTGGTTTATGAAGTCGATGCCTACTTAAGAAGGTTAGTGTCGAAACTGTAATATCGGCATTTTGTATTGTGAGCTGGGCGCCTGCGTGCATCGGTACAGATTTTCAACTATGAAGCACTTATGTGGCTTAACTGGAGCATCATTACTATTTGTGGCTGTATTTAAGCACAGATGACATATTTTGTCTTAACAATAACATCGGGAAATTTTCATTATTCCTGCACTTTATTTTTATATTTGTGTTCTAAAAAAGTTAGCATAGCTTACACGTCAGGTGCAGGGTGAAAGAGACAGCGGAGCTGATGGGCACCTAAGTAGTCCTGGCTTTAACTGTTTTGCTAAGTTTTATATTTCTTTCTTTCTTTCTTTCTTTCTTTCTTTCTTTCTTTCTTTCTTTCTTTCTTTCTTTCTTTCTTTCTTTCTTTCTTTCTTTCTTTCTTTCTTTCTTTCTTTCTTTCTTTCGTTCTTTCTTTCTTTCTTTCTTTCTCTCTTTCTTTCTTTCTTTCTTTCTTTCTCTGTTTCTTTCTTTCTTTCTCTGT
Organism: Rhipicephalus appendiculatus; assembly: GCA_030522465.1. Taxonomy (NCBI): domain Eukaryota; kingdom Metazoa; phylum Arthropoda; class Arachnida; order Ixodida; family Ixodidae; genus Rhipicephalus; species Rhipicephalus appendiculatus. The sequence goes on from JALIZH010012211.1 coordinate 62,724, forward strand.
TTCTTTCTTTCTTTCTTTCTCTATTTCTTTCCCGCTCTTAATTCTCTGTTTTTTTTCTGTAGGTGTCTTTTATCTCTGTTAATATTTATTTCCTTCCATCTTTCTCTATATATCTTTGTCTTTCTCTCTTCCATTTTTTTTTTCGCTCACTCTGTCTACTTCTAGCTTCCTCTTTCAATCTCTTCCTCTCGCTCTCTATTTATTTCTCCTTCATTCTCTCATTCTTTCTATTTCTGCCTTTCGTTCTCTCTATTTCTCTCTCTGTCTTTCTTTCTGTGCCATGCTTTACCCTTTCCCCTCCTTCTCACACTCGGATCAGTCCACTTCACTCTCACTTGCCTTTCCCACCCACTAGCAGCACCATACTATACAAGGCTATTCCATGCTCTGCTAGCGTGCCTAGATTGCCGAGTGCACGGTTCCTTCGTATTCTGAGTGCGCGGGTTTAAATCTCGCCTCGCGAATAAATTTTTCGCCTAGAATTTATGTCTTGCCCTATCTTTCTCTCTCTGTGTACTCGTTGTCTCGCCCATTACACCTTACATCCCGTGCCGGAGAAATCAGCACACGTGTTCTGGGAGCGAAGCAGAAGGTGAAGGTCAAGTTCATAATGATGATCATTTTCTGTTCTTGGCCCACGGGCTAACCGGCGCCTTAAACAGCTCTGCTGTTAAAATCAAGGCCTATTGGAGGCGCAGCATATGGAGAATTTAATATAGAGGGTCGTTCTTGAACTAAACAACAATTTCTTGTGGTCATGCGCTGTTGCGTTTTCTCAAGGACAACGGTCTCATTGGTCGTTTGTGATGTCAAACGTGGAACTGTTACGTCGGCTCAGTGACTTTTCTCTCCTCCTCTGTAACCTCTCCCCACTTTCCCCGTACATGGTAGCCTACCAGGCTCAGCCCAGGTTAACCTCCTTGTCTTTCTTCTACTCTTATTCTCACTCTCTTTATTTCGGACGTCTTTCATTATGTGCTCTAGAAGCGCAAAGAGCATTGTTTAAATTAAAGCGACCTATTTAAAATGCTTAAATTCAGGGAATCATTGAGCAAATCATTGAGCAATCTCATCCCTTTAATCAATTTCGGCCTTTATTTCTGGTCCTTCTTGAGCTTTTAAATAGATTGTCACTGGCAGTGATTGTGGCACGGCATGTTGCCTTCACGCAATAGCGCAAGAAAATTCATTTGGTATGTGACGCCAACAAATATCAGGGACGTCAAGTTTGTCTCTGCATATTCTCAACCGTCATCACCATCTCATAGGCTGGTATTATTTCTTGAAATTAGCTTTTTTTAGATTACGAAAACGGCAGCTACGAAAGCACGTCCTTACTTTCTTCAAGAAACCCGTGGGGGGCCGACGACTACACTATCGGACCAAATATATTGAAAAGGACAAGAGGAAAGCAGCACGTCCTTTCGAAATGTAGTGTTTTTCAAGCATAGCCATGGACTTGTGTGTGCGCATTCATTGCAAAAGAACTGATGATTCACGATTGAGCGGTCATCCGAGCACTCGTCGTACACCTTGCGCTTATCAGTAGGCGACTGCGGCTCGCTCTTAGTGGCGATAGTCGATATCGTGCTGTTTTTTTTTATGTATGGTCTGCCGCGCGGCATGCGTCATCGCGCCAATTTTGAAATTGGCCGCGAGCGCGCCATGAGCGTGGCGTGCAAGTCATGTCGCACATGACAAGTCATGATTTCCATATTCCCACGTGTCATTTATGTTCGTCATACAGTCATGCCACTCAATACCAAATTTGGTGCATCTCAAGCTAACGAAATGGCCGCGAGCGCGCCATGAGCGTGGCGTGCAAGTCATGTCACACATGACAAGTCATGATTTCCATATTACCACTTGTCATTTATGTTCGTCATACAGTCATGTCACTCAATACCAAATTTGGTGTATATCAAACTCACGAAACAGCCGCGAGCGCGCCACGAGCGTGGCCTGCAAGTCATGTCGCACATGACATGTCATGATTTCCATATTACCACTTGTCATTTATGTTCGTCATACAGTCACGTCACTAAGTACCAAGTTTGGTGTATATCAATCTAACGAAACGGCCGCGATCGCGCCATGAGCGTGGCGTGCAAGTCATGTCGCTCATGACAAGTCATGATTTCCATATTCCCACTTGTCAATTATGTTCGTCATACAGTCATGCCACTCAATACTAAATTTGGTGTATATCAAACTTACGAAACAGCCGCGAGCGCGCCACGAGCGTGGCCTGCAAGTCATGTCGCACATGACATGTCATGATTTCCATATTACCAGTTGTCATTTATGTTCGTCATACAGTCACGTCACACAACACCAAATTTGCTGTATATGAAGCTAAGGAAACGCCCGCGTGCGCACCATGAGCGTGGCCTGCAAGTCATGTCGCACATGACATGTCATGATTTCTATATTACATATACGTTCGTCATACAGTCACGTCACTCAATACCAAGTTTGGTGTATATCAAGCTAACGAAACGGCCGCGAGCGCGCCATGAGCGTGGCATGTAAATCATGTTGTTCACGACATGCACGTCATCATTTGCATATTACCACCTGTCATTTATGTTCGTCATACAGTCACGTCAGTAAATCCCAAATTTAGTGCATATCAAGTTAACGAAACGGCCTCGAGCGCGCCATGAGCGTGACATGTAAATCATACTTTACATGAGAAGTGCTTCGCTAAGAAATGCTTCGCATTTAAAAAACAAAAGTATTTCTGTTTATATTACTTCCTTTCAAGTGTTTCTGTCAGGGCTAGCAACCACACTAATTGCACAATCACTCTTAAACATCCATGATAAATGATGAAACGGCGTCAACAGGCCCTTCCCATTAATGCTGCGTCAGTTGACAGCCAAAAAAGAAAACATGAATTAAGAATATATTACCACGCTGCCTCCCACACGCGAAAGTTTCGCGTGTCCCTGTTGATGCAGTTTACTCGTATTTTTCTCTCTTTTTTTTGATTCATGAAGGCAGCAAGGAAATTTCTTTCCCATCACTTGTTGAAGTCAACTACGTCAATTCAAAGATTCCAAGTTGCGGTCAATCTCCCAGAAGATGTGAAAAAAGAAACGACGAAAGGTTCCGTACTGTTGAACGCGCAAGTAAATCTATATGGACAGCAGTCAATGTATTACATTACTTCATGCACATTCATCCATGCAATTACAAATAGTGTGAAAGAGCATCTTGATTAGGCGAGTTTGTTCAGCTTTACAAGGTATCTGAAAAGCGCGAACGGCGAACACGAAACAAACACAACGCTACAGCGTTGGCTACAAGTTCGGCTTTGGCTGTAAAAGTGCAAGATCTGTGGAATGTGTTTCGTCTTCGTCGTTCGCGCTTTTCAGGAAACCTCTAATGTGAAACAGCTGACAACAACAACAACAACAACGACAAAAAATACTCTTCCGAAAGCTGAGGCACTAAATAGACGTGCAAATGCAGGCTCATATTGGCGGAAATTGACGCACGAAATACGCGCTCAGTAGGATATCCGGATAAAAATGCAGCACATAAACACCACTCAGCCTTTACCACGAGCGACGCTTCCAATCAACGGCACTCATTCTACAAGCGCCCACTCGCACCCCAAACGACCCCGGCATAAACATCGATCGCCATGGTGGAAATAGGGTCCATATGTCGAGGGAGACCCTCCTCTCCTTCGGAATGGTACGAAGAGAATGATAAAACATCGAAGCAATTAGCGACTACGGTTCCGGCGGGAATCGTTCGGGGCCTGTCCCGCGAGCAATCTGCCGCAAGCGGGCGACGTGACGCCCGTTAAACCGCGTTGCTTGCTCACAACAACGACCGTGAGTCCATGGAGGCTCGGCTCATCGACACAGCCTCTCCATTTAGCTATACGCTAAACTGGAAACAACCGTTCTGTCTCCCCCGAAATCATTGCATGCAAGCGTGTGGTCGGCCCTCCATTATCGTGATTTTCTTTGAAATAGAAAAACATATTTTGACACCCCTGGAATCAAAGTGAAAATTTGTTATTGAAAGAAGGGCGTACTCCGCAAAGCAAGCGCGAATTTGTCGCACTCGTTATTCCCTCTCTCTCATCTTTTATTCTTCTCTCCCCTTTGCAGAGCGCAAGGTAGAGCAACAGGAGCTTTTATCGTTATGCTCAGCGCCTTTTGGTTATCTGTTTCTGTTCTTGCCATCCATTTGGAAGAAGTTTTCGTAATATTTTGTGGCTATTCTTTAAAGAATTACCAGTGCTGAAAGACACGGGTTCAGCTTGTGTGCAAGCAAGTACCATCATTATCATCATCACAGGGGCGTAGCCAGAAATTTTTTTTCGGCGGGGGGCACCTCCTTGATTTCGGGAGGGGCACCTTCTTGAAATGGTCATTTTTCGCTCTGCATGCCACAGCGAAAAAAAAAATTTCGGGGGGGGGGGGGGGGGGGGCACGTGCCCGGTGTGCCACCCCCTGGCTATGCCACGGCATCATCATGGTCATCATCATCCCCAACCTGACTACGCCCACTGCATGGCAGATGCCTCTCCTATGTTTCTATAATTAACCTCTTTTTGCGGTTGCTGTGGCCACGTTATCACCGCAAACTTCTTAATATTCTCGGTCAACCTGACTACCTGTCTCCCCATCCATGAGAGGGGGTTGCTTGTCTTGTCTTGGATTTACGAGCAAGCACCCGATCGTGTACTTGCCCCAAGATCAAGGAAACCGGGAAACTCTAGCTTAGAATAAACAAGGAAATAAGAAATCTGAGGAGCACTTACGAGTTTATTCAATCGCAGTGCAAACCTCGGCTGTAAAACATCAACGAAATTTCGAGGAAATCAATCATGGAAGTTTGGAAAATAGCAGCACTCGTTTCTGGGAGTGTTGGTTCGCACATGGTTGCGGCGTACCGGAAACGCGAAAGAATGTGGAGCACAAACGTCTAGACTGGACATGGTGCTTAACCTGTAAAGCCTGTGGCTCTTCGCTTAATGCTACTTCTTGCACAGCTGTAAGTACAAGCAAGACAGAAATTCAGAGGAAGACGCCGGCAACAAGATTTGTAATTGTGAGGCCTAAGACAAGTCCACTTGTCGAAGTGCTAGCTCTAGCGGTATTTCGTGTTCAACGACTCCTAACTTTACATCTTCAAATGCTGTGTGGAACCCAACTAATGAGTGATGCAGAAAGCGCCGTTCCATGCATTGGCCTTGCACGGCCCGAAGGTGACATTATTGGAAGGAAGGAATACAAAAGGGAGAAGGCAGGGAGGTTAACGAGACAGCAGTCCGGTTGGCTACCCTACACTGGCGGAAAAGGGAAAGGGGGAGTAGAAAGATGAGAGAGACAGAGAGAAATGAGCACAAGAAGAGGAATAAAAATCAAAGCATATGCACGGGGTGAATGATGATGAGTGGGCGAAGCTCCGGAGGGAATCATCGGTAAACCTTGAATCTTCCGGGTAATTCGCCCAGTCGATCATCATGTAAAGACGTGAGAAACACTGTGTGTATATACACAAATCAACTTTTATTTGTTCTTAGACGATGGATGGCTTGCGGTGTCCCTTCATTATGATGGCTTTATGGTCCGTGAAATGAAGGGAGACCGGTTCCTGTATGGATTGCAGTGGACAATTTGCAAATACTACGTCTATGCATGTTCCTCGGATCGTGGAAGGTTTCATATCGTCAAACGATATACATCTGAGTGCATATCTAGAAGCCATATGTTGGATAAGCCAATTATCGTCAATGACGTCCACGTTCAAAGTCCCCAACTACTACAAATGGTCCATTCTTGTACTTGTACGTGTAGTGGGTACATTCCACTATACTGGAACGCGCTTATACTTCATCGTTATCACGTGCAGTGGGTACATTCCACTATCATCGTCATCTTTATCACGTGGAGTGGGTACATTACATTATACGTGGCTATCTACCTACCTACTACTACTACGACAACTACAGAGGAGTGACAGACCCACACCTTTAGGAGCTTCGCCCCTAAAAAAAAAGGAAATGATCAACAAATACGCTGACACTTATGTGGCGTAGGCATTGCACAATAGTCACAGACGTTCACAAAGGCCCGTGGTCCTTAAGAAACTCAATAGCGCTTTAACTGCCTTGTTGGCCGACGAGCGATGGGGACGGTGCTCCAACAGCATCTGCACGGAGAGCGGCCGATCGTCCAGTCGACGCATCACATCAGAAAGCGTTCGTCTTTCAGAGGCAAATCGGGGGGCAGCGGCATAATAGATGATCAATGTCTTCCTCGGTGCCGCAGACCTCGCGCTGAACCAGTTCCGTAATAACTGTATTGATTCTAAAAAAAAAAACGAACCATTCAAGCTAGCTACCTACAGCGGTGCATACAGCGCATTGTGTTTTCACCCTCATTCTCACCTTCCGAGCACTTTAGCCGAATCCGTGATATCGTAGTTTCTTAACTACCACTCTTCTGCTTGATGCCTGTTAAATGCACAGCATTTTCTGCATTATACGAAACACTATTCAGTATTCGTCTTTGATCATGTTCAAATAGCCAGTATATACAGATAAGTGAAAAGGTGCACATATACCCAAGGTATATTGCACTCAGCATTTGACCTGAGGGCAAATGTCCTCTGGCTAGTTTGAGCTTGTGTCATATTACATCAGCGTTCCCAAACAGGCAGCTTCGCCTCGCACATAGTTTCAAGCTGATATTATCAATAGTGCATACATTAGAAATGTTGCTGCTCTAAATCGACTATTAGCAGAAGCGCCTGAGTGTAAATACAGTCGTGACTCAGCTTAGAATAAAGACGACAGCGAGTGCCGCATGGCGCTATCAGCGACGTCTGCTTACCCAAACATGGGTCTGCACATGTGCAGTGCTTAGTGTGCACGCTATTTTACCATTGCGTGCGCAGCCTCCTCCGAGCGCACCTTGGCGCTCACCGAGGACGCGATGAGCGCGATATTAAAATAGCCATCCTAATAGCAAACTGCGCATGTGCAGAACTTTGTGTTGCGATGTTGGTAGGGGACGCTGGTAGCGCTGGGCGGCACGCGCTCTCCTGTGAACGCCGAGCGTGTTAACTACTGTATGTACAGAGCCGCTTGATTTGCCGAGAGCGGGTCCTGCAGCGCGAAAGTTTCCGGCGCTTGAATAGCTGTTTTTCCTTCCCTTAATACACGATCGCCGAATTTGCCGTTTTTGTTATGCTAAGAGACTGTTGAACAACATTGCGCTTTTGCATGATCGATTGCCCCAATGGTGCCGTAGTTGGTGAACTACCTGCGCGGTGTGAGCGTAAACAGCATGAACAAATTATTTACTAGCAAAGACTCTGCTCTACGGATTTCAGCGCGGAGCGCTAGCTTATTTTCGGCTAGAAGTGTCTGTCTCATTACGCAAAATCATTTCATTACCTTCTCAGTACAACTTCAAAATTATTCATCCAAGTAACGCGCCATACACGGCACTCAACGCGCAGCTCCACCAAAGCTTACAAGTCCCGTAGAGCTATTTTTCTTGATATTATTGCGATAGCAATTATATGGACACTCGCGGCTGGTTTTCGTCGTCGGCGTCGGCGTCGGCGTCGGCGTCATTTGCCGTATATGTATATGTATATATATAACCGGGCCCGCCCGTCGTTCGTGAGCGTGAAAAGACGCGAGGGGGGGGGGGGTCCCTCGAGCGACCTTCAATTTTACGAGCGGGGGGCGCGCGCGTTATCTCCCCTTCTCGGCGTCCGACAGCGGGCGGGGGGGGGGGGGGGGGGGGCGACGTTCGATTTTACGAGCGCGGGCGCGGGCGCGCGCTTTATCTCCCCTTCTCATCTCCCCTTCTCGGCGGCCAGGCCGGCGTACCCTTCTACGTGTTGCGCTCTCAACGCGAAGAGAATTCTCTTAAACAAGCGTTTTCTAGAGTTGCGTGAGATCCGATCCAAAAAGAGTTAGCTGCCAGCCTCACTTCGTATAACATTGCAATTTTTTGCTATCGCATTCATTGCTTCACCCTTGCGGTGAAACTGTGACTTTTTTAAGTCAAGAACCCTCTATTCTAATTTTTAGCCAGCTCTCCTTCTCATCAATACTCTGTTGTCGAATAAAGAAATGACGATTATGCCACTCACTTTTCGTCTATTCATTTTCTATCTCGAGTATTATTGGAATCGTTTTGAAAATTGGTAAGCTACCGCCACCCTGACAGGTCAATCGACAGCGGAAGGCGCAAGCTACCAGCGCAAAATCACACAGGACATATATAAAAGGCGCGTGTACCAGAAATGCCGAAAGAAATGCACGTTCGGCAAAAGAAAGCACAGGTACAGACATCGGAATTGAAGTTTCACTTGCTTTTCTTTCTGACCCTCTTTTTTCGTGCTGCCAACATCACTTGCGAAGACTAGCAAGAAGCAAGCGTAGCTCGTAGCATCCGATTATGAAAGTCCACTGGACATGGTGGTAGCAAATTACATAAATTAGCTAGCCCGCAGACGCCCACGGTGTCAGAGGACAACGTGTATCCATGCCTTATTTGCATCGTAGGAGATGAAGTCTGCTGACATCCCAAGCCCATTCTGTCAGTCATTAACATCTTGCAAGGAGACATGAAACGAGTTGAAGTTAGGCGTTCGCCTTGAGCGCACTCTTTGTTTTTCAAGTTTTATAAGCACCGATTGAACCACTTTAACCACGAACTTTGCATATGCCTTTGCTTAAATCAAGGAGGTGTTTAATTTATCTATTCTCCGCGGCTTTACACTATCGACACTTCGTTTCGCCTTTTTTGCGCATGTAGACATACAAGACGCATTAGAATCTTCCCTATACTTACAACTCACGCTTAAGGGTGTCGGTTACGCTCTATACATCTTGCATCATATCAAGATAAGTACATCTGAGTGCCATCACTCTAGCACACTGGAGGCTTCCCACTTACATTGCTTAGTGACCGCAACATTACCAGTGATGTAAAAACATTCGTAGCCGTCTGAACTCGGAATCGGTGTCCTTTGTTGGGGGAAAAAATTGTTTCCTACCACGGTCATTGGATCAAACAGTGCAGTTATGTCGAAGTTAGAGGTTTCCTCATAGATCGTGATTTGGTAAATTGCTTGTAAACAGATACGGAGCATCGGCACCTTCTCGGCCAGCTGAAAAGCATCGCCTGTGCGATGGTCAATACAAAAAGCGCCGTTGGTGATATTGAGGGCTCGTCACCCTAACAAAATTTTGTGAATAACTACATGGTGTATATGTGTGTGCGTGACTGTATGTGCAGGTTGTGTGTATCGGTGATCATTATTACATACAATAGTCATCACCCGACACCTGGAGTGGCAAGCCAGGCGAATAACCAGGCTAGCATCGACGGCGTAGCCATTGAGAAGTAATTATCTACCTATTAGTTATATTGCAGGGCAATTTTTCTTTCAGGTATGTTGACTTGGCCATACACAGCTTGAAGCGATCACCAATTGTGGAATAGAATATTGCTGAGCGCAACGTTTTGATGAGAATAAATGTATTTTTCAGGACGTCCTTGACGAAGGCAAGTTCCCTTGCCGAGAAGCTGATGTCGGGAAATGGCATTTAGCAGAAATATTAGAGCGACCATGCCTCGTCACCTACTCACAAATATCTAAGCTTTGGAAGTGCAGGAGGAGGAGAAGGATGAAACTGTATTGTAAAGAACATTTTTCATTTCGGTAGAGCCAGATCCAAAAAAGACTGAAACTTGACTAGCGCAGCTATAAAAAAAACTAAAGACCCGTTTGTGAGGGTCGCGCACTTTTAGTGAAGACGTCGACAACTTCTCTCTCAGGTGTTCTTGTTTTGTTTGTTTTCAGTTTATTTCCTTTCCCACGTCTCCGCTCAGCTGTGAATTACGCACTTCTTTTTTTATGAAATTTCCTGCTTATAGCTATTTGTTTCTTTTGTTGCCATTGCTTCCTTGAACGTCTTAAGAACGTGGTACCGCCGTTTTCAGGCGTTCGTCTTGGCTGCTTGAAATGAACGATTCGTAATTGTTTGCTTTTTACGCCGCGCCACCAGGAATTTCACTTATGCTCCGCTAGGGGACCTCACTACTGCCAGTGGCGTCATTAAAGGCAGGGCATTAATTAGCGTGAGCACTTCTTAGCAGCTGCTTCCTCTTCTGGTAGCACGTGCCGGTCCCACGTTCCTTTAGTTTTGCTCGCACTTTTATTTCCAACATCTTCGGCAGCGAGCTTGAGGGGTGAGTCTTCTTCCCCGCTTCGATTTTTTTTCCTTCTGCGATAGATTATCTGCGCTTCGATTTTTCTTTTCCTTTATTCACCCACAAGACTTGACGGCGTAGGAAGCAGGTGTTGGGATTTGGCGCAGCCCAGGGATGTCATTTAAGAAAAGTAGAAGCTTCCATTACGAAAGTAGTGACCAATGTTTAATGCCTTCGACTTCAGCGATCAAGTAATGAACCTCGCGGTAAGCTCTACGGCCTCGCTTTTTTTTTTCGGATTATCCGCTCATTCAACTTGCCATAAGCCCATAGCAGTGCATAACTACGCCACACGAGGAATGCAAGACCTCGCCTATCACACGGACGAGCATCGAATTCTTCGGTCCACGTAAGGCCATTAATTTCTTGTTTGATGGATGGAATAAAGGTTTATTGATTTCACCGGCAGATGGACAAAGAAGGAAACAGTGTGACTGATTGACTGAAAGATAGATAGATAGATAGATAGATAGATAGATAGATAGATAGATAGATAGATAGATAGATAGATAGATAGATAGATAGATAGATAGATAGATAGATAGATAGATAGATAGATAGATAGATAGATAGATAGATAGATAGATAGATAGATAGATAGTGAGCAGCATTCCCGATAGAAAAATCATTACCTGTTTATATTAAATTCACTTCCTTCTTTACCCTCAACATCGAAGCGTGCGAATGCCTGCGCTCTTCTGTGCTTGACTGGGCCGTTCCAATGATCGAACAATGAAGGACTGAAGCCCGCATACGACTCACTACCGAAAAAGATGGCACACTTTAATCAATATCCATCAAGAGGATCTGATTGAATCGTATCTATCCTGTTCCCCTAACAAAAGAATTATAGTTGAACAAGCACCCGTATCGTTTCTTTCTTCTCCACTCAGCGAATCCAGGCAATCTGCTGAAAAACGCAAAGAGAGGTAGTTTTCTTTTTCTTCGAGTATAGTGTGAGCTTCAATAAACGCCGCGAAGAGATTATTACGCGAACAAGGCCGATCGCAGCAGATTTCAATCTCGCTGACGCACTGCGACTGCGCGTGCCATATTATTGTTCTTCGCAATATTTTCTAATGCAATGTATGCGTCTAAATGAGAAATAGTGGTGTAGAGGCTGAAGAGTAGAAATGCAAGCGAGGTTGCCAAGAATTCCATCCGCTTTGTTCAACCCCTCCGCTCAAAGCAACTGTGCTTGCATGTATGGGACGATGCGGCTTCAGCGCTGTTCCCTGATTACATGCCCGGAAACAAGTGGATTACGTGCCCCGGCAGAGTTCGGGGCCCCACGAGTGAAGAGCGGAAATGTGCTGCATAGGCGCAATTGTGCACACGTCGGCAATCTTTTCGGGCATAAAATCGCTCCCTAACCAGGTAATTAGGGAGCAGCTAATGGTTGTAGTCGGTGCTTGAATGCAATTAAAGATCGGGTTCGAGAGGTGGCTCGGCTAACCACGATGATTAGCTGCGTAAGTTTACTCACTTCTGGCACTTGTTTGTGGCGGTGCACTGCCGACATTCTGACAAACAGGCCTATTGTGACTTAGTCAGGGAGTCAAAATCAGATGTGGTTTCATTTAGGCATTAAATGAATTTCAAAGCTTCTGTACGCAGAAGGAGGTCCCATAGTAAGAGATTCAATCGGTACCTCCTGCAGTAATAGTGCTTTTTTTTCTTTCTTTCTGGTTTTCTGACATTGATTAATACTTCCGAGAGATCCGACTTATTCTATCACAGGGCACGTCTATGGATAGTAAAATAATTTTAGTAAATCATTGCTGAATTTACTGGTGTGCTTGTGTCGGTTTGTAGTTTTACTAATAAACAGCGTATGCATCTACAGGTTTCAAATGTCAAGCATTTCTTTGCGTACTGCAGGAACTTTTAGCTATCTATCTATCTATCTATCTATCTATCTATCTATCTATCTATCTATCTATCTATCTATCTATCTATCTATCTATCTATCTATCTATCTATCTATCTATCTATCTATCTATCTAGCCGCCTACGTCTGGGTGCTCGCGTGATCACCCCCTGAACTTGGGGTGAACCAAAATTAGTATTGGAGGGTAAGATGATTAGTCGAATATGACTCGCTGGTCATGACATGAATAATGTGACAATCCCGTCGCTTACGTCGTCAAACCCTTTCCGCCAGACACGCGCGGCACATACCCGTATACCACGGGTGGGTATGTGCCACAGGTATGCGGGTATGTGTCACAGCTGATTGACAGTTTGTATCTACCCAGGAACGGCGAGAATAGACATTGGTATTTTAAGCGCGAGAGCGTTAAGAAAGCGCTGACATCGGCAGCGTTGACCCGACGAATTCAAAGAATAAATGTCAGGGACCAAGCAGGAATCGAACCCCAGCATTTTGCGTAGAAATAAAGTATTATTGGGATAGCATTATATGAACCCTCTCGGCTGATTTTTGCCGTCGCCGTCACCGTAACCGTCATGCCCCGGATATGTATGTATGTATGTATGTATGTATGTATGTATGTATATATATATATATATATATATATATATATATATATATATATATATATATATATATATATATATATATATTAAAAAGGCAGAAAGAAAAATAAATCATAAGAAACAAATCCCAAGGCAACCGACCAGGGATTCGAACCAGCGACCCCTCGTAGTGCAACGCGAGGGGTCGCGAGTGGGTACACAAAGGGGCCCCTTTCTAAACCCACTCATGCTGTGGAGAAAAAAATTACACCATCTCTCGCTAAAGGGAACCATGTGTACATGCGAAGCAGCGGGCGCTAACGCTTACACTGGCGGCGGCGTTGACGCTGGCGCTCATCGCAGCGTTGCGCAGGAGAGAAAACTGGGGAGGCGCAAAGCACGCAGTGATGGAGCGGTGTTTCCTACTGGAACATGCCAATCGCTGCTAATAGGGCAATGAGAGACAGAAGACTCCGACTGGACACAGAGACCCGCAGTCCGCTGTTAGTTAACGCGCACGCTGCGAATTTTTATTCAACAACGCACAGGAGAAATCTCCCACCGGCACCACATTGCAGGTCAAGATCCAGTGCCATATATACAGGGTGGCCAGTGAACGGTTGTGCAGCGCGAGCAGTCGGTTTTTCAACCAAGAAACTCGCTAGCAGACGCTGCCTGCGTCGGCGTCGCGAGGCGAGAGAGGGGGGAGCGTAGGAGAGGAGAGAGAGGGGGGGACGCGCAAGCGCAGTAAGAGTGTGGAGGCCGCGGGCAGGGATGCCTAGAGGAAAGAGGGGGGGAGCGTAGGAGAGGAGAGAGAGGGGGGACGCGCATGCGCAGTGGGAGTGTGGACGCCGCGAGCAGGGATGCCTAGAGGAGAGAGGAGGGAGCGTAGGAGGGGGAGAGAGGATGGGAGGCGCATGCGCAGTGAGGGTGTGGTTGCCGCGGGCAGGGATGCCTAGAAGAAAGAGAGGGGGAGAGGAGGTTTTTTTATTTTTTTAAAGGGTTTGCGCATGCGCAGTAAGGGTGGTCACGCCGCACACCACCACCACCACCACCGGATTAAGCTTCGCCATAAGATGCTTCACATCTAAAAAAGAGAACACCGCCCACACCTTGAGTCAGACGGCACAGCATGGCAGGAGACGCAGAGGGTCATTCTGCGCGCAGAGGGTCATTCGTCGACACTTGCAGCGCGTTTCTCAAACACAAAGGCGTAAAAACTGTGACAGTTGTTAGTTCACGCTTGTCCTGTGTATACCTGCGCGTCCTTTTCGAGCGTCCTTTGTTATTCAGCGGGAAGCTGCAACTATCGAGCTGCTCGTCGATCTTTGTGTGACATACCAATTTCTTGCTATCGCGTTCATTGCTTCACCCTTGCGGCCGCACTGACTTTCTTTCTTTATTTTAGATGTGAAGCATCTTATGGCGAAGTTCAATCCGGTGGTGGTGGTGGTGGTGGTGGTGTGCGGCGTGACCACCCTGACTGCGCATGCGCAAGCCATCTCCACGCACCTCCTCTCCTACGCTCCCCCTCTCTCTCCTCTAGGAATCCCTTCCGCGGCGTTTACACACCCATGGCGCATGCGCGTCCTCTCCCCCCTCTTTCCCCTCCTACGCTTCCCCCTCTATCTCTCTCCTCTGTGTGTAGCCGCCACGGTACGAGTTGGCCGCGTCGATACATCGGTAGTGAGTGTGTACGTTCGCCCCGTCAGCGTGACCAGTTTTGCATTCCTGCCACCACTAGTCGCGGCCCTTCACAGCGACCTTGTGTGTTGTGGTGACTTCAACGCTCACCACGTGAGCTGGGGATGTCCCCGAACTTCCACGCGTGGTCGGGACCTGAATGACGTCATTGCGTCCACAGGCCTATTCGTCCTGAACTCTGGGGAAGCTACCTTCGCCCGTAGAGGTGCGGCCGCCGTGGTGATTGACCTGGCCCTCGTGTCGGAGCGTTGTTCCTATGAATGGAAGCGCGAACCAGACACGGCCGGCTCGGACCACTTCCCGATCACGCTGTCACCAAGTCATCCCAGCCGTGGTGTTGTACGAAGTTACAGTGTCGTCCGCTGGCCTCTCTTCCGCGAATTGTGCGCGAGTGTTCAGTCCTCTGATGACTTCTTCCCGCGTATCGCGGAGTGCGCAGAGCGAGCTACGACCCGCTGTGTCGTGCCTGCGGGGACACCCTGCCCGGACGTGAAGCTTCTAAACCTTCGCGCAGTCCGCCGCCGCGCTCAAAGACAGGCGCTGCGCTCCACCGCCACCAATCCCTGGACAGTGTACAACAGACTCGACGCGGTGTGCCGACGTCACGCTGAGCAGCTTCGTGACCGCAGCTGGACGGGCGTCTGCTCATCACTAAAGGACCCACGTCGCCGTGGCCGCGGCTGGCGCATGATGCGTGCGATGCTTAACCCCAAGGTTCCACGCTACCCTGTGCTGGCCATCGCTGTGGGGCGCGGTATTTCAGAAATGGACCTTGCCGAGCTGATTGCCTCCTCCTTCGTGCCTACTGCTTCCGCTGCCCCGGGTGCAGTTGCACGCGCCACGAGCTACACTGCACCGCCCCTCCCTCCCCCCTGAGCCGACTCTCGCCGCAGACATCCGCTCGCTCTGCGAAGAGGATTTCACCCTCTGCGAGCTCGAGCATGTTCTCTTGCGAAAGCGAAAGCGCAGCGCACCTGGCCCAGATGGAATAACCCATCAGCTCTTGCGTAATCTCGACGCTTCCAAGCGCCCCATCCTGCTGGAGGCCTATAACCGGGTGTTCGCAAGTGGATCCCTTCCTGACCAGTGGCGCACGGCAACTGTCATTCCAGTCCTCAAGCGAGGCAAGTCTCCTTGTGCGATCAAATCTTATCGGCCCATTTCTCTCACCTCAGTGGCTGGAAAAACAATGGAGGAAATGGCCCTTCATCGATTGCACTGGATTGCGGATGCGCGCAATGTCTTTGCCCCCGAGCAGTGCGGTTTCAGACCTCATCGTGCGACAGCCGATTGCCTTGCAGCCGTCGTGAGCACACTTGAGCAGGCTCTCCACGACAAGGAGATGGCCATCCTCTTGCTTCTCGATGTCCAGTCGGCGTTCGACTCGCTGCCCCATGCTTCCATCGTCGGTGCAGTGCGCTCCCTTGGCGTCGAGGGCCGGCTTCTCGATTATGTTCGGGCCTTCCTTGCAGACCGGGCGTTTGCCGTGCGCGTTGGAGAGGCGACCAGTTCACCGCGTCCCGTCCACACTGGTGTGCCGCAGGGCAGTGTTCTCAGCCCACTTCTTTTCAACTTGGTGCTTGCACCACTTGTGAAGTGTCTCCCTGAAACGGCAATTCTCCCAGTGCGCGCTGTTGTTTACGCGGACGACATCGCCCTTTACGTGCGCGGCCCTACCCGGATGTGCTCTGAGGTCCGCGAGCGGATGCAGATGGCTCTGCAGTGCGTGGAGAAGTTTATTAGTGACATTGGCCTCGCAATTTCGGCAACGAAAACCGAGGCCCTCGTTGTCCACCCTCGTGCTGCAGCCCGCCGCCACCTCCCGTGCCTTCAGCTCGACGGTGTGCCGATCTCTTGGCAAAAGAGTGTCCGATACCTCGGGCTAACCATTGACAATCGTCTACGGTGGTTCCCCGCGGTGCGGCGCATTCGGCAGGATGCTTGCCGCGTTGAGTCTTGTGTCCGTCGACTCCTCGCCCGCGGCAACGGATGCCCTCCCACCTTCGCGTGCACCATATACGAGGCAATGGCCCTCTCCGTAGTGCACTACGCTCTCCCTCTCTGCACCCTTCAGGCCCCACAGTGGCGAGCGATTGACCGGGATCATCGGCGAGTGATCCGAATGTGCCACGGCATCCCTCGTCATACTCGTGTGGCCGAGACTCTCGCAGAAACTCGCGCGTGGCCTGAGTCGCTTACAGCGGATCTGCGCGCCCTGGGTCATATGGAGCGCCTCCATCGCGCACCCGGCGCCGGTCCTCTACTCGCCCGACTTCTTGCTGTCCCAAACACTCAAGTCGGTCGAATCATCGACCTATACGACAGTCTCGTTGTCGACGAACCTACCCCGTGTGCGCGCTGGCCCCCCTCCACACCGGCGAGCGCCCCTCCGTGTTTGCCTCGAGCTGCCGGGCATACGCTCAAAGCGCAACACACCTCAAAGTGCCATCGCTCAGGAGGCTGCGGCGAGGATGCACGAGGACCTAGCTGGCAGAACACAAGTCTTCTCTGATGGCTCTGTGCTACGAGACCGTTCAGCTGCGGCCGCCTGCATTGCCCCTGAGCTCGACAGATCCCTGCAGTGCCGCCTCAGTTTCTGTGCCTCCTCGACTACCGCGGAACTCGTGGGTTTGGAGCTGGCTGCCGACCTCCTTAGTGAGTCGCCTACCATCAAGAGCGCTGCAATTTACTGCGACTCTAGGTCAGCTCTGCGACAACTCATGAAGGAGGAACGCGGCCCGCCACTTTCACAGCGTGTTGCGCACAGCCTGCGGTCGGTTCAGGAGCACGGCTGCGATGTTGTTCTGCAGTGGCTTCCCTCCCATGTTGGCATCGCGGGAAATGAGGCTGCCGACGATCTGGCTAAGCAGGCACATTCTCCCGCGACCCCATTGACTCCATACGCCAACTCCTTCGATTCCGCGCGCTGTAATTTTCGCCGAGAATTGCAGCGCGACCACCCAGACGAGCGGGTCGCCGATGGACGCCCCCCTCCTCTACTCCCCATGACTGGTTTCTCCCGGCGAGAGCGCGCACTCCTCTTTTCCCTGCGGACAGGCTCGGCATGGACGGGGGGAACGAAAACAGCGGCTGCGGGGAGCCCCTTCGTCAGCTTGCGTCGACTGCGGCGCAGTTGAAACACTTTTAGATGTGAAGCATCTTATGGCGAAGCTTAATCCGGTGGGGGTGGTGGTGGTGGTGGTGGTGGTGTGCCGCGTGCCGACCCTTACTGCGCATGCGCAAACAGTTAAAAAAAAATAAAAATAAAAAGCCTCCTCTCCCCCTCTCTCTCCTCTAGGCATCCCTCCCCGCGGCAACCACACCCTCACTGCGCATGCGCCTCCCTTCCTCTCTCCCCTCTTACACTCCCCCCTCTCTCCATCCCTGCCTGCGGCGTCTAACTCCCCCTGCGCATGCGCGTCCTCCTCTCTCTCTTCTCCTACGCTCCCCCCCTCTCTTTTCTACGCATCCCTGCCCACGACGTTCACACTCCCACTGCGCATGCGTGTCACCCCCTCTCTCTCCTCTCCTACGCTCCCCCCTCTCTCGCCTCGCGACGCCGACGCAGGCAGCGTCTGCTAGCGAGTTTCTTGGTTGAAAAAACCGACTGCTCGCGCTGCACAACCGTTCGCTGGCCATCCCGTATATATGGCAATGGATCTTGACCTCCAAGGTGGTGCCGGTGGGAGATTTCTCCTGTGCGTTGTTGAACAATAAAAATTCGCAGCGTGTGCGTTAACTAAAAGCGGAGTGCGGGTCTCTGTGTCCAGTCGGAGTCTTCTGTCTCTCATTGCCCATTAGCAGCGATTGGCATGTTCCAGTAGGAAACACTGCTCCATCACTGCCTGCTTTGCGCCTCCTCAGTTTTCTCTCCTGCGCAACGCTGCGATGAGCGCCAGCGTCAACGCCGCCGCCAGTGTAAGCGTTAGCGCCCGCTGCTTCACATCTACACATGGTTCCCTTTAGCGGGAGATGGTGTAATTTTTTTCACCTGCTATGCGAGTGCCCCACATCTGACTGTGCAAGGAAGCAGCTCGCAAACCGCTACCGTCTTCTCGGCCTCCCCTGCGAGACTCTCGAGGACATCCTATTCCCCACCGGCTACAGCGATCGTCGCCGTAATGCCCTTGCCGCGCTTCTCTCCTTCATCGACGCTGCCGGCCTCGGCGAGCGGCTCTAAAACCAACACGCACGTAGTCTAGCGCGCCCCCTCGCCCTTCCTCCCTGCAAGCCCTACTTTTCTGTCTTTCCTTCTCTCTTTCTCCTTTTCATCCCCTTTCCCCGTGTGTGTGTATCGGTTGAGGTGTCCTCTTCGAGAGACAGTTATCGTGCACACCGAACCCCCTTCCTATTTCTCAACAGAATCACCTATATATAGGCATCCCTCTCCGCGGCGACCACACCCCCCACTGCGCATGCGCGTCCTCACCCCCCTCTCTCCTCTCCGACGCTCCTCCCCTCTCCTCTAGACATGCCTCCAGCGGCGTTTACACCCCCCATTGCGCATGCGCGTCCCCTCCCCCCCTCTCTCCTCTCCTACGTTTCCCCTCTCTCGCCTCGCAACGCCGACGCAGGCAGCGTCTGATAGCGAGTTTCTTGATTGCAAAAACCGACTGCTCGCGCTGCACAACCGTTCAACGCCGACGCAGGCAGCGTCTGTTAGCGAGTTTCTTGATTGAAAAAAACATGGTTGATCCCCCCTATCATAGGAATCGGTATAACACGAAAGAGAAACGCGCCCTTACAGAAGTAGTTGAATGTTTACTATAGGCCTACATTGATATAAAAGAGCTAACACAATGTATATCAGTGTTTGACAGTTATAGCACCGTTTAACGTGGATGCACCCACGTTGACGCTTGGTGGTACATCTGTATCCCGACGGCTAACGTCCATGAGCAATGATTAAACAAACCCTTGTGGTTATATATGCTTGTGGTAGCTGTATGGTGAGAGCGGAATCAGAGAACGCGGTGTGACAGCCAGAAGAGCGTCACTAATTGGACGCCGAATTTGGGATAAGGTCGCCTACTCGCGGCATGAGAGTTGATGAGGAGGAAACGTTTATTAAAGGGATTGAACACCACTGCCCGACCAGCGGGAACGCAACACGCGTCGTGTCTTCCCCGTTGGCCGGCTGCGATTTTTCGCGGGGCGAGTGCAAAACGCGGAGTTACGGCCACGCTAAGCGCTCGCGCGTCGCAGAGCTACCTTTGGTATGGATGGATGCTATGGGGGGTCGCCGACGCTGGGGGTAAGGTCGCCACCTGGCAGTGTGTTAATGCGTCAACAAAATTGCACTTTTCCTATTCGAAACTCGCCGAATGGGACGGACGCGTTGAAACGACGCTCTGAAGAAAGTAATGCTGGCTTTCACAGTTATGATGCATCACTTCACTTTAGCAAGAGCACTGCGAGAGGACAGTGGTAGATATAAAAGGCGTGTTTGTAATGCCTACGGAGAATGTGACCGTGGCACAGTGGATAGCGTGCCCGGCATCCGTGCGGACCAAGAGGTCGTAGGTTCGACTCCGGGTGGCGGAACTTTTTCTTTGTCTTCTGATGGTGCGTATTTTTGCGACGTCATTTCTGTGACGGAAATACGTCACTGAAATCTTGGTGGACCCCGGCATAAAACAGTTTCGTGTTAAAAAACCGACCGCTCGCGCTGCACAGCCGTTCACTGGCCACCCCGCATATATAGGCACTGGATCTTGACCTGCAAGGTTGCGCCGGTGGGAAATTTCTCCTGTGCGTTGTCGAACGATAAAAATTGGCAGCGTGCGCGTTAACTAAAAGCGGACTGTGGGTCTCTGTGTCCAATAGGAGTCTTCTGTCTCTCATTGCCCATTAGCAGCAATTGGCATGTTCCAGTAGGAAACACCGGTCTATCACTGTGTGATTGCGCCTCTCCAGATTTCTCTCCTGCGCAACGCCGCGATGAGCGCCAGCGTCAACGCCACCGCCAGTGTAAGCGTTAGCGCCCGCTGCTTCGCATCTACACATGGTTCCCTTTAGCGGGAGTTGGTCTAATTTTTTTCTTTCTTTTTAGATGCGAAGCATCTTATGCTCCTCCCGTGTCCCGCGTCCCGCGTCCCGCGTCCGGCCACTGTCATGAAGTAGGGAAGCACCCATTATGCGAACCAGAACCCTGTACTAATATGAAGGCCGTCATCCCTAACACAGTCATCAGAGTCATGGCCGAGAGCACAGAGAGGCTGCTTAGCAATGGCTAGGCAGGTTGTGTCTGTCGCCCAGGTTGACCCCCTTCCTTGAGTCATGGCCGAGAGCACAGAGAGGCTGCTTAGCAATGGCTAGGCAAGGGGTGTTTGTCGCCCAGGTTGACCCCATTCCTTAATCTTGCTTGCATGTGTTTGGAGGGGGCTTAGTCCTTCCCGCGTCCCCTTCCCCTCTCTCTCCTAAGCTCACCCCCTTTCTCTCCTCTAGGAATCGTCTACTCTACGGAGCGGCGCATGCGCGTCCTCTCCCCCCTCTCTCCTCTAGGAATACTCTACAGAGCGGCTCCGGAATCCCACAGCGCATGCGCGTCCTCTCTCCCTCTCTCCTCTTGGAATCATTTACTCTACGGAGCGGCTCACACGTCCCACACCCCCCACAGCGCATGCACGTCCCGTCTCTCCTCTCCTACGGTCCCCCCCCTGTCCTTTCCTCTAGGAATCCTCTACGGAGTGGCGCGAACGACAGGTGGTGTGACAGCTGCTTACCCGCTGGGGGGCGCCACGGTAGTTCCGCGGTATGAAAATGACGGAGCGCGCGCGCCTCATTCTCTCTCCTGCGCAGCGCCACGATGAGCGCCCGGACCACTGCCGTGAAATGAGAGCGGCAACGTTCCTCCCGCTCAAGCTAATTATCTCCCCGCTGCTTCGCATCTACACATGGTTCCCTTTAGCGGGAGATGGGGAATTTTTTTTCTTTCTTTTTTTTTTCTTTCTTCCTTTCTTTCGCGTTGCGCAATGCTCCCTCCCAACTGTTACCAGAGGCCTTCATTGCTTTTTATGGTCACGAAACTTCAACGTCACGCCATGGGCAGCCTCATAAGCTGCCCGAAGCTGTCGCAACAAGGTACAATAGTTCTTGGACTTGCGCCTGTATCTAAGTACACGTCTCTCAAGCATTTTCACCCCATCGAAATTGCGGCCACCGAGGTGGCGACTGGATCCAGCGACCTTCGGCTAAGCACTCGAGCTAAATAACCCCTACACCACCGCGTTGCTGAAGCTGATTCACTGGTGAAAATGTGGTGCGCTAGTTAATGGAACCTAGACGCCCCATGAGAATGCTCCCCTCCTACGTAGGTGAAGTAATTGAAGTAAAGCAATTTTATGAAGTGTTAGGCAAGGATTAGACTGAATACATATTTTGGTATGCCTCAAGGCACGCTGAAAATACAATTCGGTTTCAATCTCCCTGTAATAGTTAACGTACTTCGATGCAGAGCGGATTACATGAGCTTAACACTATGTATTGATCTTTCTAGTTTCAAGTGTTGTAGTCTCGTTTGAGTGTCAAACAGACTGATGCTAATCCTCTGTTCTGCACGAAACTTTCCACGCGTCATGCTGTCAGCCAGTCGTTATGGATTGCGAATTCACCATTTGAAGTTTATACTTGTATACCCGAGAATTTTATTTCAATGTTTTTATGCATTAATGCATAATCAAGTTGACATTTCCAGCGTGTTTGAATCAGAAAAAGAAGGATTTTCATATGTTCATACATTTGTTATGACACGACATGCCGAAATCCTCTTACTACGCAAGCACCACTTTGTTCTGCGAAATATTTAACAGAGCTCACTGAATTCTGTAGAATACAGAAATGCAGTGTTGCTATTTCTTTTGCAATTGTTAGTATTTGTATTTTTTCCCAAAACAAGAACGATTATTTGAAAATCCTGTAAAAGAATGGACAGACGCGTAAACATAACAATATTGTATTAAAGAGCTACGGCCATCTTGTGTGTTAAATCTCTTTCAACTACGGAAGCATACGCACGAGTATAATATAATCCCTTTCAACTACGGAAGCATACGCACAAGTATATTATAGACCAGCGTAGCTGATGTGAAATTCCAACAATATTTATGAGTTGTTTGCAAAGTAAAACTTTAGGGATTTTTAGCATAATGCACGACGAGATGCATAATACATAATGTTGGTATAGCTATACACATCTCAGTGGAAACAAGTGAGAGAGAGTGAAGAGCTATTTATTCAAGGCGCATAGTTACACTAGCCGGCATGGATGGCAAGCTTGAAACGCTACTTTGCTCACTGATTGGCAAGGATCCGCGATATGGAAGTACTCATCATATTTTATTATTCTTATTATATTCTTGTTATTATTATTACCTAGCACAACTATATTGAGGATTTAAAATACAGGCATAAAGTGTTCAACTAGTTTCCAGTTGATTCGCATTATTATCTTTCTCGTCAGCAGTGTGACATCTTTGCGAATAACAACAAGAAGTAAGCCGTAGAAGGATACGCAAAAGAAGATTTGAAGCTCTTCCTAGGACACAGTTCATGTTGGGCGAGAAACAGAAATAAAAATAGCTTAGAATTCGTACAGGCGTTGTTCGTTCTTGCGGCATCAATTCTATCTTGTTTTGTTATTTTGACGTTTCACAGAATAGAGAAAATTTAAGAAGTCCGCTTTTGTTTTTGATTTCATCGCGTAGTACATGACTTCGGTGAGCAGCGAAAACGCCGAACGATGTATATTAATTTGTGAAGCTTGTGACATGTCCACCAAGATGGCGCTTCTCTCCGCCCCCCATGGTGCTGGACGAACAGTAGTAGATGCATCAAGGAAAGCCTGAGACACTTAAAGCATGTTTGAATGCCGTACAAAAAAGTTCTGAAAGTGTTTCATCGCTACCTTTTCATCGCGTGTAATCCCTACAATTGTAGTCGTTGACATATGCTACTACTGTGACAGCAATTATTTGAACACACTCGGCTGGTTTCTGCCGTCGCCTATGCGGTCATATCCCGCATATGTCGGTGCTACGGCGACGAGGATCAGTAGTCGCGCTGACAGTTCACGGCCGATGTCCTTTCCAGCACGGTGTACGGACCGAGATATCTGTGAATTTTTTCATAGAGCCCAGGTGTACGAATGGGCGTCCACAGGAGCACTTCATTGCCTCGACGGAACGAAACAACGCGATGTTTCGCATCAAAACCAAGTTTCCTCTTGTCCTGTATGGTAGCCGTATTGGTGCGAGCAATTTCACGGATACGGGCGGCGCGAGCAGCGAACTCTTCTGGGTGGGACGTAGATGGAACAGAGGGCGGGTACAAAAAAGTGGTGTCCAGAACAAAAGACGGTGCACGGCCATACACGAGGAAAAACTGGCTGTAGTTCAGCGTGCGTTGTACGGCAGTGTTATATATAGGCAAACGTCACGAAAGGAAGTATAGTGTCCCAGTTCCTGTGATCTAGTTGAACATACATGCAGATCATGTCGGACAAAGTTCGCTGAAAACGCTCTGTGTATTTGTCTGAAGACATGATGATATGGTCCTATGGAGGCTGTTAGAGGCTCGGAGGACTTCACCAAGGACATGGGAAAGAAATGCCTTGCCACGGTTGCTAAGGATAACACGGGGGGCGTGTAATCTATTAATTACAAATCAGAACTCTCCCAAGGCCTGTCGCTGCCAATTTTCAAATAAGACACCCCGCTTTATTCATACTATTTTGAAATAAGACGCTGCTATTGCAAGGCACTATGTATTTAGTTCACACGAGGACAGTGATGTCAGAAAAAAAGGTGCACCTGGTTGTTGTTCTCGCAAATAAGCAAGCTGGTGGCCAGATACAAGAGCATGGTACCTGACGTGTCTCCGATAGCTTCCATACAACATAGATTTTGGTTGGATATGTCTTCGCAATCGCTACTTTTCTCACTGCTGACGTTCATCGGGGCAATCCAAGACAAACTTTAAGCACGTAGGCATGAGCATGATCACGTGTACGGACATTAGTCCCGCAGACATCACCGGGAAGGCGTATCGTTAATAGAGGAGTAATAACATCCTGTATGGCTAGGTCATCGCATGTGCTGAAGTCTATAAGGCTTTCCATCTAAGAGAATTGAATAAAAGACAAGTCATGCTGAGAGGGACAACTACAGCCTCTATGTTCTAGCGCAATGTTGCTGTACCGATTTCGAAGCTGTAGTTCTACCACGTTGGGCTTTTCCGCTGCAGAGGAGAAATTACTTCCGAAGGTGTTTAGCGCTAGACGTGTCTTGCGGACAACATTCAGGCTGGCTTTTCGAGCTAGGTCTTCAATCAAAATCATCTGGCTACCTCCATTCAGAATCTAGCGAATGCATTTGCTCTTGTCGTTCATTATGTTAGTGCGAAATGTCTGGAGGTAGCCAGCGTTGTCCTTAGTTGGTTGGTGGATGGTCAGACATCGCAGGAAGAAAGCCCGTTGGAAGGAACGCACACCGTGGTGCTTCCTGGTGTTCCCGATGTCGTCCTCATAGATTTCTTGTGATTGGGATCGCACATACTTAATGCTTGTTTTATGCTGCAGGGTGAGCTTCACATGGCATTCCTTCGTTCGATTACCTCTTGACATGCTGCGGAAGCACCGGTTGTCTTTCTTCAGCTGCTCTGTCTTGACAGCAAGACGGATATCGGCGCTGCGGCTTCGCATCCCATGTTCATGAGTACGGCAGAAGAAACATTACCGCCTTGCGACTGACATGATGCTCTACACGGATGTCGTAGGGATGCCACTATGCACTGCGTCCGTTGGAGCGTCCATGGACGGTCTTTGACATGGGAGCGCGGGCTGTTCTCTGCTTTCGAGCTCCACCCCGCATAACCAGTAGAAGGTCGTTCAGCTCAACGTTCGACGCTGACGCTTCTGCTGGCGCACCCGACGAGGTTGTTTGAGCAGCACGTGCCTCAGAAGGCCTAGTCAACGTGCGGTGTCGTTTTTCTCGTGTGAAACAGAGACTGATGTCACGCGGTAGAGCCTGCTGCAAGATGTCGACGAGCATAGCTGAATATGTAGGAGTCGGCTCGTTTAGGGCTCCACGGGGGCGAATATTCAGCTGCGTGGCATCGTGCAATCTACGCAAACCACGGACGTCGTTGGATGATGTAATCTTCGGAAGATTTATCAATTCCGTCAGATGGTACGGAATGATTATCGTTTTGTCGCCGAATCTTTCCTTCAACATAGCAACGGCATCGGAGTAGCATGATTTGATTGTGGGCAAACCCACGATTGCTGTTGCTGCATCACCAGATAGGAAACTCTTTAGGTAATAGAATTTCGTGGATGACGTCAGGTTGTCGTTGAAATAATAACGTGTTCAGACTGTTCCCAGAAACCTGTCCACTCTTCTTGTTTTAATGTTGGAATGTGCAGCTGAGGTAACTGCGGTGCCATAATCCCCGGCTTTCAGAACCAAATGTAGCTGCTTCGACATTGGCAGCTATAGAAAAACTGAGCCAGGAGTGATCGTGTCGCCATGAGTGAATGCGTTCGCTACTTTTTATTCTCGGCATTTTCTAGGCTGGCTGCGTTTACTATATTTTCAACACACGCAATACAGCGTATCGAAGAGTTCTGTTTCACCGCCATCCTGCTTGACTCCACCACAAGCTCAACTTACAGAACCAGTAATACGGGCCAAAGCCGACCTGTAATCTGCAGAGCTCAAACAGTTTTCTTTGCCTTGATGTACGAGATATACAACGCGCATAGCCATCTGTATACAGATGTTTCAAGCACGCTGAACGCGTCTCCAGGGTCGACGATCTTCCCGGTCAAAAATCACCACCGTAACGGTTAAGCTACCTTGCCAAATATTGGCAGTGGGGTAACTTCGCGCTCATTGTAAAGCGCTTTGCGCAAACTATCATGAAGACCCAGGAAACTGGGTGAGTTAACTGACTGCAACGCAGCTCCTTAAACATTATACTCTTCATATATATTTCTCGTTTCTCGGAGTATCCAGTATAAACCTCTCAATAAATGCATGGCGCTGCATCTCCATTTTTATCTATCTATCTATCTATCTATCTATCTATCTATCTATCTATCTATCTATCTATCTATCTATCTATCTATCTATCTATCTATCTATCTATCTATCTATCTACCTATCTATCTATCTATCTATCTATCTATCTATCTATCTATCTATCTATCTATCTATCTATCTATCTATCTATCTATCTATCTATCTATCTATCTATCTATCTATCTATCTTAATGTCTTGATTTCTCCATAACGTCTTCCACACAACGAACAACTAGTCTAAGATATTTGACAGCTGCTTCGTCAGTTCATCAATCAAGATCCCGACCTCAAGCTTCATTGGCTCTCACACCACTGTGGTTTAATAGGAAATGAACGTGGCGATCCAAGTTCTAGATATGAGCATGAAGAGCACGTGCAAAAACCCATCCCGCTCTCAGATGCAGCTGCGAAAGCTTGTATGCTTGCAAAAGAAGCCATAGGGTCCATACGAAACGCCCCAAGTTTGCAGCACACACGCTTGTGAGGACTGTATCCCTTGCACTTCGCCCCATCTGAAGTCTTTGGACAAACACTGTTCACGCCTGTGGCTAACAAACGAGTTATTGCCAAAATAATCTAACGCAAAAAAAATTACCCATACAAGAGAAAGAAAACACAACAGAGAATTACGAGTGTTCGTTCTCGTCTGTTGTGAAATCTTTAACAGTGGAGACATTTAAACTGCTTGGCGAAACTCCGTAGTCATTGCGCATCAACATCAACTAGGAGCCACGTTAAGAGAGGGTGAGCGTAGTCTAACTATCATTATTTACCTATGCCAAGGCACACAAACTAAGAAAGGAGCATATTGGACGAAGGAAACACAGCGCCGACCAAAGTAAAAATATGTTCTTAATATTCTTAGATGAACAAGGCTCCCGTGTAGGAGCCGAAACGTCTTTTTAAGAATATATTTTTACTTTGGTCGGTGCTGTCTTTTCTTCGTCCATGTCATTCCCCGGCCAGGCGGGGTTCAGCCAAACTCTAGACTTAAGGGAGCAGATTACAGTATAGCAAGGGTTGGAAAGGGTAGTCAGGGTGAGTAGGATTAATGTGAAGGTCCGGAGGAGGTTAGTAGCATAGCAGAGGGGGGACGTATAGCATACCCATGTACAGTATAGTACAGAAAAGAGTGGGAAAGGGTAATGAGAGTGAGGAGGAGTGAAGGGAGCAGGAGAGAGGGCACAGCATAAGATAGCTTTGTATAGTATAGTGAAGCAAGGGCTGAGAAGAGGAAGTAAGGATGAAGAGAAGGGGAAGGCCACCAGCTCAGCTGTGTCCTCAGTCTTCGCGTAACTAGTGCTTATCTGCCCTACATTTTTTTTGCGCTAGATTCTTGCACCTATATTGGAAGACCAGCTAGCCCAGCGAGCATTCCTTCTGAGATAGAAAGCAATGAAAGCGTTTTCGTAGTTCCTAGAACGAACTTCTGCGAAACCGTTAGTAGACGTGTGAGTGCAAGAACTGCTATTCTCCGCCTTTCTTTGTATGTTGCCCATTCACTTCGCGTTCCCGAGCTCAGCGCCGCCAATCGCTTGTGGGCTTCGTTAGGCTTCTTACTCCTTTCATTCTCTTGAGCCTGTAACTAGATCATCACTTTCTGCCCGAACGAAGGTCACTACGTTCTCAGTTGTCGATATTCATACGCGTGTACAGGCGCGCCAGCATGCAAATAACGGAAGTTAACATTGGGAAAGAAGGGAGCAGCCATTAGCTTCCATTATCACCACTATTATAGGTGTAACCTTAAGAGACAGGAAGAGAGTAGAGTGGGTCAGGGAACAAACGGGGGTTAAGGATATCATAGTTGAAATCAAGAAGAAGAAATGGATATGGGCCGGGCACGTAGCACGTCGGCAGGATAACCGGTGGTCATTAAGGGTAACTGACTGGATTCCAAGAGATGGCAAACGCGTGAGGGGGGAGACAGAAAATTAGGTGGGTAGATGAGATTAAGAAGTTTGCAGGTATAACGTGGCAGCAGAAAGCACAGGACCGGGTTGATTGGCGAAACATGGGAGAGGCCTTTGCCCTGCAGTGGGCGTAGACAGGCTGATGATGATAATGATGATGATCACCACTGCCTGAGGTGCTGTCTGGACCCTCATTTTTTTTGATGCGCACACTCCCTCGCTCTCTAATGGCTTCCATTCGCAAAGGCGAACAACAACTAGTGAATATTGAGAACGATTGCGGAAGCAGGGACCTGCTTGCGTGCTTTCATAAGGTTTTGTTCCGCACCTTTGCTTGACAGTACACGCAAAAACTTCTTGTTTGTACGTAGCACCCATCTTTAATCTCATCATATAACTTCGGGATTCTTTTTTACTGGTCGTAATGCCTAGTACTTTGTTCCTGTTTCTCCATTTTTTTTATTTTATTCAGGTACGTTCGTGGTCCCTGGCGTGTTGGTAGTTACAGTGCGGCCGGCAACGTTTTTCACCGAGAAATATATTCACGCAGCCGCGTCTTTCCCACACAGAGCCCGCGGGGGGGCCGCTTTTATCCGCACACTTGGCTAAGCGAGGCGCGAAACATGCTAATGGCCAAGCTACTCAAACCGCCGGCGGCCTCTCGCCTTCAGCCTGCATCAACCACTTCTTGCGTAATACTATGTCTCGATCTTACTACACGTCCTCGTCGTTTTCGAAATGTTTGCGTTTTACTTCGGTCCTACTGAAGCAAAATAACGTCCGTGAAGCACTCAAGGCTGAACAGGCAGCATCTTGACACTTCACGGTAGAAGCATTCGGTTCGGTGCACTCAACCCGCGGATCGGTGCTGCCTAAACGAGAGCTTATATTGGCCCGCATTGCCCACGTAGTTCCACACTCGCATGCGCGTGCAGTCACGCTACTCCTTTTCTCGATATCAAGCCACTCGATCATTTTCGAGCGCACATTTGACAGGCAGCTATTTACTTAGAGGCAGGCAGGTTTGCCGGCAGAGAAGGATTCGCCTATTTGCCACTCTGCAGCGGAAGGGTCGAGGCGGGAGAAATAACCTCGAAGGGAGAACAGGAAATAGAAAAAAATTACACCATCTCGTTAGCGTTAGCGCCCGCTGCCTCGCATCTACACATGGTTCCCTTTAGCGGAAGATGGTGTAATTTTTTTATTTTTATTTCTTTTGGAAGGGTTTGCGCATGCGCAGTAAGGGTGGTCACGCGGC